>MCJB01025821.1:45195-94471 GCA_002018475.1 Nicotiana obtusifolia
GGGGGGGGGGGGGTGATGGTTTGTGGTTGTGATTGAAGAAGGTGGTGGTATTTTATAATGGTGGGCAGTGCCGGCTATGATTGTTGATGGTGATGGGGATGGTTAGTTGTGGTGGATGATTTTGTGGTTGTGGTTGAGAACAATGGTGGTGGGGGTAGTGGGGATTCTGGGTGGTGGTTGTCGACAATGGTGGCGGCTATGATTGAGGAGGTGGTGGTGGGTGGTATGGTAATAGTTTACAATGGTAGGCGGTGATGGCAATTAGATGTGGATGATAGCATCTTAATGAAATTATATTTTCGTTATAGATCTTAATCATACAGACCTATTAAGACCCATTAAGTGGTTGCGAAGCATAAAAAAGAAACAAACTTAATGATTAAGATCTGAATGATTAAGATTCAGACTTTACAAACAAGCACACTTAATGTCTGAGATCTGAACGGTTAAGATTTATACCTCCATTAAGTGCAAACAAATGTGGCCTAAGTCTTATGGAGCTACATCAGGTAGATTTTGTGCCTAACACCTTTCCCTAAGAAGAAAAAGAACCCTTACCCATAATCTCACCGGTTAGTAGACTAATAAATAATATGACTTAGTAATTAAATAGGTACTCTAGTATACCTTTAAATATTAGGTGGCGACTCTCTTTCATCAACAACAGAGAAACCACAAGTTGAAACCTGTCTTGACTAGTACAAAATATGGTGCAACAACATGGCGACTCCGCTGGGGATACACACTTAGGTTCTGACCTTAGCAGATTTAGATTAATTTTGCTTCTAAATTAATTTGTACCTTGCTCTGATTATGATCGAAATTGTAATTACATGCTTACGTGCCTTGTTTTCTCTTTAGAATTATCCACTCTTTATGATCACCCTGCTTATCACTGCTACACCGTTGTTTGTTACTGCTTTATATGCACTGTCATCACATCTCTTCTAATCGAGTCTTGTCCGTACTCTATCACACACAATGGCACGCGAGGGTTGTCTTTTACACCTCTCCAAACCTTCTTTTCAAAACTCTCAAAGAATGGCTTTGTCAGGTCAACTGACATAACTTCTCGTAGTTCTTAGTCCAATTCAAAGGTAGGAAACACTCTACTCGAGTAAAATAGTCATACTGCATAAACCTTAGGTGAGTTGGTCCCGGGCACCTACACAAAATTGGGAAAGCCACCCTGATGTCAATGAGTCATGCACCCAACGATATAATTTCTGTGGAAAGACAAACAAACATGACAAGACACTTATGGATTTCTTCTTCTACCTACTTTAGAAAATGGAAATCAACCAGAACATCCCTGAAATTAGCATGGTAATGGGAGCACCACATAAGCTGAAGTAGTGGTGGAAGAATATTCGTCGGGAACACGGAGATGATATTGGGACGCACCTAGGGGCATTAACTACATTGATAAACATCCGAGCAAATAGGGTGCTCACGCGTCCGTCATTAAAATTTTGGGACCCAGCAAAGTTGGTATTCAAATTTGTCGACTGTGAGCTACTACAGGCATTGGAGGAAGTCACAAGTTTTACGGAGCTACCATTCAATGGAAAAAAGCCAGTACAGCCCGTAACTATGCCCCGTTATTGGTTCTTGGATGCTCTAGGTATTACCAATAGTTAGAAGCCTCAGAAGTATCAAGGAAGGATGGGTGAGTCTCAACCAGATGTTCGACATGTTTGGGCGTTGTGAAAGCTTCTTTTTTTTTTCTTTTTTTTTTTCGGGGGAGTTTCAATGTGATCAAGCGACGTGGGAGTTTCTCAGGCCTATCACTTTCGCAAGACACTGTTGGGATTATTGGTCTTCCTACAGCAAAGGAGCCGTATCAACATCAACATGTTACCAATGGTCCTGGCAACCTTCCGCGGCATCTTCAAGCTACTCTGGTGCCGATGGTGTTAGCCGAGATGCTGAGACCTTTATTTGCATGTGCATGAGGATACAATTTCTTTCAAGGATGTAACTTGTTGCTTCAGATTTGGGTTACTGAACACTTCTTCCAGCGAGAGGCCACTATCGACTACTTCGTGGGTGTCAGCAATATGATTCGTAGCCATAATGAAAATATGAGACACTGGATCTCCCCACATGGGCAAGGAGAATGGAGGGAAACACTGACCAATCTGACAGGAGAATGGATCAACTGGAAACTCTCTTGGTTAGGTGAAGGGCGATTTTGAGGGCTCCCCAAAAGTACTTCATTGAGTTGATCAAATTGGAAGGCATTCAACCATACTCACGCCTGCGGGTCCTCAGACGATTCGGGATGATCCAAGAGGTGCCTCTGTTGACAAGGACAACGCTATACGAGGATGACTACAATGGCCAGACTCCAATTCTCAGGATAAGGAGACTGCAAGAAGAGTGAATGACCTGGTAACAATGCCTATGGGTCAAAACTCATGGTGTACCCCCGGTACTATGTCTGGATTAACAAAGAAGAAGAACTGGCCCGCCCAAGAAGAGAGGGTATAGCCTGGTTAGAGGACGCGATGGTTGCTTTGCAGATTTACCATGAGATCCTGCCACATTACTTGGTGACCACATCAATGCATCGTCAGGTGGTCCCATGATCCATTGACCATATGTTGCCACTGACTGAAGAGGATGATGGGGTAGTGGAATGCATCTACATAGAGTCAACCACAGAACCAGAAGAAGATCCAGAGGAGGAGTCTAAATGCAACGATTATGAGGAAAAGTTTGAGGAAGACCTGGAGGAGGATCCGGAAGAGGAGCCAGAAGAAGAGAATGGTACATGAAGCGACTTAGGGGATGGTTATTAGAATGGGTTGATTTCCCCTCCTTTCCCTACTTTGTACATTTATCCTTATATCTCTCTTTTACTTTCTAAAAGGGCAAATTGTTCGAGCCCATGCAACTCTATGATGTAATCCTTGTTCCCACTTGTATCAGTCCAAATTTTCAATAAAAACAAATTTCTTCGGATTTAAATGTGTCGAGTCTAAATGTCTGTCAAATGTCTGCGGATTAGGCCTACCTCCGGCAATGAGAGGTCCTTGCAAATTCTAGGAACGCATTAGTTGTAATGCACGAATTGCCTGATCTGTGTGATCTTCTGCCCGTATAAAAATAAAGAAAACTGACTCTTGCTCCTTTTCTTATTTTTTTTTCTTATTTTCTTTTGCTTCATTATTACCCCCTAAAAAGAAAAGAAAGTGGTTTATGTCGACTAATACTGGTGGAGCCTCCATATAATCTAAGGCCAAAAGGAAAGATGTCAGCCGCAAAAGGCCCAACTGAGCATGCTCTTGTCATAGCTGACAGCTTGGGGCGATCAGGGGAGTAAGACAGCACTAGGAATGATGAGCACATGGCCGATGGCTCAGGAAACGGAATCCTTATGGGAGGAGGTAAAACATATTAGGGAATTGGCGCACCTGGCCGTGACAACACTTCCTCAATCACCCAGATTCCCTTCTTTGGATTCACTTCTAGATCATTTTCCTTCAACATCACGCCAAAACAATAACACTCTAACCTCAACCCCCACCACTCAAGTCATACCTCCAGTAAACCCCGCTAAACCACCAAATCCCCCTATTCACACTCCCTACGCACCACGATACCCTCAAACATCACAGAACTTGCCTATTACCACTAATACAACTACTTCTCCTCGTGATGGAGTCACTTTCACCACCAACCAGCACATACCTGTGGCACGTGCCGCTATTCATGAGCGGTACGTTCCCCCTGTATATGCCGTTATCGAAACTACCTTTACAGCACCCATCACGGTTAAGGTTCCACATAAGAACGTCAATACGCCGAGATGGAGAGAGAAGCCAAGCGTAAGGAAGAAGAGACGGTATCTGAGCAGTTGCAAATGATGAGAAGGCAAATGAAAAGTCTCCAAGTTGCCCGAGAAAGTGAAAGCCTGGACTATGAGGACTTGTGTATTCACCCAGATATGGATATGCCAGTAGGGTACAAACCTCCAAAGTTTGATGTCTGATGGACGGGGGACCCTTACGCACATTTAAGGGCTTATTGCGACAAGTTGGTCAGAATAGGAAGGAATGAGAAACTAAGGATGAAGTTTTTTATAAGGAGTCTGATAGGAGAAGCACTCACCTGGTATACTCGACAGGACTTGCGAAATTGTAGAACTTGGCAAGATATGGCGGAGGACTTCATGAACCGTTTTTGATTCAATACAGAGATAACTCCCGATCGGTTCGCACTGATGAACCTACAGAAAAAACCTTATGAGTCGTTTCAAGAATATGCACGACAATGGAGGAGAGAAGCTGCCAGGGCGCAACCGCCGCTGACTGACAGTGAACTAACCAAGTACTTCATTTATACTTTGAAAAGATGATGGGAATGATGGGTCAAAAGTTCCCTGAGCTGGTTAAGATGGGAGATTTCTTAGAGGAGGGCATAAAATTTGGTAAGATGCAATCTATGGCAGCACTGCAAGCGACTAGCAAGGCCATCTAGTCAGGGTCAATCGGTAGCAGAAAGAAAAAAAAAGAGGAGGTCTCAGTAGTCGTCCCCTACTACCACTCTAACCCATCTCATGGAAGCACCTCTTATTCCCCGAACAACCATTCACCACCACCCACCTACACTCCAGTCTATAATACCCAGCTATGCTACCACCCTCAACCGCAATACAACTCTCCTCGAGCCAACAACAACCAAAACCCACAACGACCCTATGCTCCAGTCCAAACTACTACTCCTCAAAATCGACTTATGTATGCACCACGCCCTCGTCCCAAATTTGAAGAAAGGGGTCCAAAACTTATACCCTGATTGCTGAGCCTCTGGCCCAATTTTTTAAAAGGTTGAGAAGAGCAGGATTGATACACCCAATTGAAAGAAGGGTCCATGAACATTCTCGAAATACTTTGATGCCACTAAGAGATGCGTGTATCATTCTAACGTACCGGGGCACGATATTGAAGACTGTTTCAAGTTGAAAAGTGAAATCGAAATCCTGATAAAGAGCAGAGCAATCCAGTGCTCTCCAGAACCACCTAATGTGAATTGCAACCCATTTCCAAATCATCGAAACTAGGGAGCAACATGATAACACTAGACGAAGAATATTACCTGAAGGGGACTATTGTGACTATAGGGAACGCAGAAGATACAAGGATCCCTCCTCAAAAGGCTCCAATCATTACATTACAACTAATGTCTATAGTGACAGTTCAAACATATCCGCAGCAACCTGCCGATGCTACTAGGGGCAAAGAAGATCGGGAATACAAAATCGTCCCATAGACCTATCAGCAAAAGGGAAAGGCCAAAATGATAGACTTTGTCGTAGCCCATGGTATGACTAGGTCTGGGAGGTGTTATGCCCCTGAAGATGTCAATCGAGGAAATTCGGGGAGAGAACAAATTCCAAGGAGGAACATAATAGACCCTGAAGCCGCTGAGTTTTGGAAAAGGATGTCGAGTAAAGAGTATTCTGTGAAAGAGCAGTTAAAGAAAATCCAGCACAGATATCCATCATGGATCTATTGATGAGCTCTGATAGCCATAGGGACGCTTTGTTGAGAATACTAAGCGGGGTAAGTGTACCAAGTACACTACTAGCGAGGCGTTGGCGGCAACAATTGGGAAAATGGTAGAAGCAAATATGATCACTTTCAGAAGAGACGAACTTCCCATCGAAGGTGCAAGTCACATCAAAGCTCTTCACATCACTCTCAAATGCGGGGACAAAGTGGCATCTTGAGTGCTGGTCGATGAAAGATCAGGAGTAAACATTTGTCTGTTCTCCACCCTGCGGGAGTTTGAAATTCATATGAGGGAGGTCAAGGAAAGCCACCTAAGGGTAAGAGCCTTTGATGGTTCGCAAAAGGATGTTACTAGGCAAATTAATCTAGCCTTGCAAATTGGGCCGGTCGACTTTCCAGTGTTATTCAAAGTGATGGAAATCCTTCTTCCCATAATTTGCTGCTGGGCAGGCCCTGGATATATATGGTAAGGGCCGTTCCATCTACCTTACACCAATGCATAAAATTCTAGTGGGGATACCAAGAGATCGTGGTCCATGGCGAGTGGGGTCACTCCACTTATTTGGAGTGTGCTGTCCCATTCATTGAGGGGCTAGACGAAATCGCCTTCCACACTGTGGAGATTATGCAGACTACTGAGATGGAAAAGACTGAACAAAATTTGGGAATGCAGTCACCGTATAGGTCGAAGATGGCTATGAGGGAGATGATGAAATATGGATACATGCCAGGAATGGGGTAGGGAGCCAAGTCAGATGGAATCACAGAGCCAACTAAACATAATGGGCAGAAAGGAAGGGCTGACATAGGATATTAGCCTCCGGAAAGGAAAGCTCGCATTGTTAGCTCCAGGAAAAAGGTTTTTATGTCAGAGCATATTGCAAGTCAGGGACAGAGTTCAACATCCGAAGATGATATCACCGACGGGATGGGAAAGCTATTCGTGAATATGATTGAAGAATGCTGTGAAGGAACTGACATCAAGACACCGACTATCAGGAATGACGAACCAGGGGAAAGCTGTAGAATTGGACAGCCAGTCCACTTTGGTTTACTAGGAGTCTTGGTAGCATGGAACTGTAAAAATTTTCTTTTGAAAGAGCACGATCAATTGAGGCTTGTACCATGTCTGTTCATTTTTGTCATTTGCCTCTTGAGAACTCTTAAGAGTTCCCCTTTTAATGAAATAAAAAGAATCATTTTCGTAAATATCGCAACTCTATTTTACCGCTTTATTTATACTTAGTTTTTCTTTTTGGTAACCAAACGGATAAAAAACTGCGTTCCACGATTATGACATATAACGAAACCACTTAGCACAATGACTTGAATTACAAGGAATATGATGAGAGTATGATGCCAGACAATCTCCCACAAGAGATCGAACAGCTGGAGAGTCAGAAGAAGCCCAACCTTGAAGAAACAGAAGTAGTCCATCTTGGAAGCGAAGAAGACGTGAAAGAAACCAGAATCAACATTCACCTAGAAGCCGAGCTGAAGGAAAAAATGATTGAGCTCCTCCGATAGTACGACGACGTATTTGCATGGTCCTATGATGACATGCCAGAATTAAGCACCTACATCATCTTGCATCGACTACCCACTGACCCTGCCAGACCACCGGTCAAGTAGAAGCCCAGGAAGTTTCAAACCTGATTTAAGTCTGAGGATAAAGAAAGAGGTGACCAAAAAATAGAAGCAGTTGTATTAAGGGTCACCAACTATCCAAGCTGGTTGGCAAACATCGTCCCAGTGCCCAAGAATGACGGGAAGATCAGAATATGTGTGGACTACCGAGATCTCAACAAAGCTAGTCCAAAGGATGATTTCCCCTGCCCAATATCCACATCCTCATTGACAATTGCGCAAAGCATGAGCTGCAGGCCTTTGTGGATTGTTTCGCTGGTTACCACCGAATCTCAATGCACGAGGAAGACATAGAGAAGAAAACTTTCACCACGCCTTGGGGAGTTTACTGTTATAGAGTTATGCTGTTCGATCTCAAGAACGCAGGCGCCACGTACATGAGGGCCATGATAACCCTCTTTCACGGCATGATACATAAGGAGATTGAAGTGTATGTGGATGATGTCATATAAAATCTCGAACGAGTTCAGAGCACTTTGACGACTTGAAGAAAATTTTCAAATGCATTGCAAATGTACAGTTTGAAGTTGAATCCAGCAAAGTGTGCGTTCGGAGTCCCCGTTGGAAAACTATTGGGTTTTATTGTAAGCAGGAAAGGGATAGAACTGGACCCATCAAAGAACAAAGTCATCCGGGAATTACCATCACCAAAGAGCAAGAAAGATGTCATGAGTTTCCTGGGAAGATTGAATTACATTAGTCATTTCATAGCCCAGTCCATGGTAATCTGTGAACCCATTTTTAAGTTGCTAAAGAAGGATGTTGCCACGAACTAAGGAAACCATTGTTGCTCTATTTGTCAGTCTTGGACAATGCCTTCGGCTGTGTGCTAGGGCAACACGACAAAACTGGGAGAAAGGAGCAAGACATCTACTACTTAAGCAAGAAATTCACACCACGCGAGGCCAAATATACTTTGATAGAATGCACTTGTTGCGCTTTGACTTGGATTGCTCAGAAGCTAAGGCATTACATGTCAGCATACACCACACATCTAATATCTCGACTCGACCCACTTAAGTGCATTTTTCAGAAGCCAATGCCTACCGGAAAGATAAGCCAAATGGCAAATTCTCCTCACCAAATTTGACATTGTGTACATAACTCAGAAGGCTATCAAAGGACAAGCTTTAGCCGACCACCTAGCTCAGAATCCAGTGGATGGGGATTACAAACCACTTACCACGTATTTTCCTGATAAAGAAGTAGTATTTGTCGGGGAAGATATTACAGAATTATACCCTGGATGGAGGATGTTTTTCGATGGAGCAGCAAACTTCAAAGGAGTATATGGAGAAATAAGCTCCCATTGGATGATTTCTTTAGAAGACTAGGATACCTAATGGCTTCAAGGTGTTGGTGCTGTGACCCGGAGGAAGAAACAATGTCTCATCTCTTTTTCACATCATATGCTGCCAAGAAGGTTTGGTATTATTTTCTATCAAATGCAGGAATGGCATTGGAAGGATTATCATTTCACTAAGCTGTAAGAAATGTTGGACAGCAAAAGTGGTACCTAGGTTACAACCTATACTACAAGTTTTTACCATCTTGCATTGTTTGGGAATTATGAAAAAAAAGGAACAATTACAAATATGGAGATGCAGTGTCGATTAGAAGGGTAATATACCAAGTCTCTTCCACTCTTCAGGCCCTTGTTAAAGTTAGAAAGCCAAGTCTTACAACATTACCTCATAAATGGCTGGATTTAGTAAACATGATGGAGTATTATACTCCCAAATTGAAGATTACTAAATTGCTGTGGGAAGCACCTGAGGCAGGATGGATAAAGTAAACACAGATGGGGCATCTAGGGGTAATCCAGGAATGAGCTCTATATGATTTGTGTTGAGAAATGAGGAAGGTGATCTAGTGTTTGCTTATGGGATGGAGGTGATGGAAACTACTAACACAGTGGAAGAAGCCATGGCAATTCTGGAAGCATTAAAATATTGTGTATCTCATAGCTATACACATATTTTATTGCAAACTGATTCTATGGTGCTAAAGAACGCGATTGAGGGTGAATGGAGTTGCCCTTGGAATATAGTTGGGCAGATAGAAGAGATACTGGTTATCATGGAAATATATGAAGTAAGGGTATCACATATTTTGCGTGAAGGAAATAAATTAGCAGATCACATTGCTAATTATGCACTGGACACTAGCCCTATGGAAGTACATGGATTTGAAGAGCTGGATACACAGGGAAGGAGGATTGTTAATAGTGATAAACTACAAAGTCCATATATAAGGGTGGAGGTTGCAATGAACTAATGAATGGAGGTACAAGAAGCAGTAGGAGAATGGAGGAAACAGAGGAGATTAATACGATCAGATATGTCCAAATCCTTAGGGAAGAGGACAGAGATGATGTGGTTGATTGCCATGCTCAAATCCTTTGGGAGGAGATCATGATACTTTTTAATACTAACATTGTTTTCTTTTTTGCAGGAAATGTTATTGTGATCATGCCTTATCATTTGATACAAACTCAATGGGTGGTATTAGCACTTAGTGCTCATTCCCTTGAGGGTGTGTCAATGATAAGCACAAGCATGAAATCAAGCTTGGAATCAAGGTTTCATGATAAGGGACTAGGACTGGGCAGACCTTCCTTCAATCTCTTTAGGAAGAAAGTACTGGAGATTCAGGTTCTTGTGATTTCCATGCTACATGCTGCACCAGTAGCTAGGCAAAATCCAGAGCTGCAAAGCGAATTTTTAACATAGAGACCGTTTGAGGGGCTGACTTCTGGGACCAACTTATGGGCTCAACCGATGCATTACAAAGTGCTAACTCAACATGGTTCAAAAGCCCTATAACCCTACTTGGTTTCACATAGAATGCTATTTAAATAACAATTAGAAGGCACACGATAGGAGGAGCGAAAAGTACATGAAAAGCTATGTACAAGAAATATGGACAGTGGTGTCATGTGTATTGACGAATGATAATGAAGCATTTTTTGATACTGCAGGTATGCATAGTCTTTACCTACATAAAATGTGCAAATTTAATGCTTGGGAATGGAGGCATAAAACAACGAGAACTCAAAGGAAGCACTGGAATTGGAAGGCAGTGTACAGGACAAATCGTCAAGAATGTGATCTAGGAGCTCTGAAGACTATGACACGGATGTATACTCATTTTACTAGATTGGCAAAGGACTACAATAAGAAATTCCAGAGTGGATAGTACAATTCGAGCAAGCTTCAAGATGCTACCATAACATGGCTAGTTTTTATTAATAGATTTTTCATAGTTAATAATGTAATACCATGGTTGAATACCCAATTCAATCATGGCAATAGGAGACGTGTAATTGCAAAGTTTATCTCCCTACTTTTTGTAAGACTTGATGAAATGTTTATTTTTGTTTTAAAAATATATAAAAACTAGCCCTAGGCACTTGCCTTGTGGATTTGCTAAAAAAAAGGAGTCGGGATTGGGGCAGTGTTGATTTCGGAATCTGGACAACACTATCCAACATTGGCAAAGATAAGACTCCCGTGTACCAATAATATGGCTGAATACGAGGCATGCATCCTTGGAATTAGAATGGCAGTCGACATGGACATCAAAAGAACTTTTGGTCATAGGAGATTCCGATTTGCTGATACACCAAGTCCAAGGAGAATGATCAACTAAGAATGTAAAGATACTGCCGTACCTGTACTGCGTGAAGGAGCTATGCAAGAAGTTCACAAATATTGAGTTCAAGCACGTCCTTAGAATTCAAAACAAGTTCGCTGACACCCTTGCAACCTTATCATCTACGATTCAACATTCGGACAAGAACTACATTGACCCCGTCGAGAAAAAAATCAAGGATCAATATGCCTATTGCTTCCATTTGAATGAAGAACCAGATAGTAAACCTTGGTATCGTGATATCAAGAATTTCCTTGCGACCCAGGAGTACCCAAAAAAATGCTACTAATGGTCAAAAGCGAGCCCTCATGAGGTTGGCAAACCAGTTTTTCCTCAACGGGGAAGTCTTGTACAGGAGGACCCCAGACATAGGTTTGTTGAGATATGTAGAGGCCGCCGAAGCAACCAGACCGTTGGAAGAAATAAATGCAGGGATGGGCGGACTCCACATGAATGGGTTCACGCTAGCCAAGAAGATTTTGAGAGCTGGATACTTTTGAATGACTATCGAAAGCGACACTATCCGCTATGTGTAGAAGTGTCACCAATGCCATATTCACGAAGATTTCATCCGGGTTCCACCAAATGAGTTAAATGTAATGGGTTCACCCTGGCCTTTCGCCGCCTGGGGCATGGACGTGATAGGACCCATAGAACCTGCAGCATCAAATGGATATCGTTTCATCTTGGTAGTCATCGATTATTTCACCAAATGGGCTGAAACATTTACTTACAAGGTCGTCACAAAGAAAGTAGTGACAGATTTTGTCCGGAACAACATTGTTTGTAGATTTAGGAAACCAGAGTCTATCATCACTGATAATGCCGCTAACCTCAATAACGACCTCATGAGGGAAATCTGCGAAAAGTTCAGGATTGTCCACCTCAATTCCACAACCTACATACCACAAATGAATGGGGCAATCGAGGTAGCTAACAAGAATATCAAGAGGATTTTGCGAAAGATAGTGGACAATCACAGACAATGGCACGAGAAGTTACCTTTCGCTCTATTAGGTTACCGAACTACCATGAGAACATCTAGTGGGGCAACGCCATACATGTTGGTATACTGCACTGAAGCATTGATACCCACAGAGGTCGAGATACCGTCCTTAAGAGTTATTCAGGAAGCAAAATTGGACGATGTAGAGTGGGTACAGATCACGCAAGAATAGCTCGTGCTTATTGATGAGAAAAGAATGGATGCAGTATGTCATGGATAGCTATAACAGAACAAGATGGCTAGTGCATTTAACAAAAAAGTGAAGCCTCGCCAGTTCACACTGGGGCAGTTGGTTCTGGAGAAAGTCTTTCCCCATCAAGAATAAACTAAAGGGATGTTTGCACCAAACTGGCAAGGTCCTTACATATCTACAGAGCGTAGTTTGGCGGAGCTCTAATCTTAGCAAAAATGGATGGAAGAGTCATCACGAAGCCTATCAGCTCGGACGCAATCAAGAGATATTAGCCATGCAGACAGATATAGTTAAGGTTTTTGATGTAATAGAACTACGTTCAACCTGACTCCCCACGAAGGGATACATAGGCAACCCACGTAGGGTTCGGTTTCTCTCCCGTTTCTCTTGTAATAGAAAAACCAAATATCATTTTTGTATGTTGTTCAGGAACTACACCGACTTGATTTCGTCAAAAATAAATATGTAGGCAATACTAATTGGATTCAGTCGTCCTTTTGTAATTGAACTATGTTTTGTCCTTATTCCACATGGATATGTAGGCTGTCTGAGTCAAACTCGGCCATTTTCATTTCGTGATCTCATAATTTTGCATCTGTTGTAATTGAACCACGTTCAGACCTAATTCTATTTTGGATACGTAGGCTGCCTGTGTCAGGCTCTATCTTTTCATCACATTTCATCATCATCCCACGAACTACATTCATACCTGATTCCATTTTGGATACATAGGCAACCTGAAACAGTTCGGTCATAATCTTAGGAAACCTTTGTAATGAATTAGGTCTAATTAGGATGTAGTTGCAACAGTAAGTAGCTGCATTGTTAGAGACGTCACGAAAAATCGACAGCGGCGAGACAAAGTTCTCAAAGGGATACGTTCGCATGTGGAGAACCTTTCGTAACATGTCACAATCCGGAACGAAGGCATTTTCCTTAAAGAAAACAAGTATTTTCAAATACTTTCTAATATATATATATATATATATGTAAAGTAATATGTTCCGTCTACCAAACTTCATGGCGCAATCATGTCAAAGACTGGGGCAAATCAATACCATGGTCGATGAAAACAAACTTCCCCCCTACTAAGAAGTTTTCTTTGGGTGCAGGGTCAACTGGGTGTAAAAGATATCTTTGACCACACTGGGCAAATGACGAACCCGCCATTTGCCTAAGATTATCTCTCCTCCCTTTCACTTAAATTTCGGGCACAGCTAAAGCTAACGCTTGAATTCTCTGCATGTGCTTCGGAATCAGACAGCTAATACGAAATTCGTAGATAGAAAATCGCATTCTCAATCAATCGGAGCACCATATACAAATCGAACGTCAGCTTCACCAATCGAAGTCCTGTATATGGAAAACCCCCAGCTCAATCAATCGGAGCGCCTTGTGCAAATCGAACGTCGGCTTTGCCAACTGGAACCTTGTATATAGCAAATTGCAAACTTCGCCAACAAAAAGCAATCCGTAGCACCACTTCGTCACACAGACACCGGAATAGAAAGTCGCAAGCCTTGTCACTAACGTTCTGCCAATCGATTGCCATAACCTAGCTTCGCAGTCAAGAGTATCTCTTGAACATGCTTATATTTCATTTCGCCATTACTTTGAATGTTTTAACGTTTTGTTCGTGTATCTTTAGGCTTGATTACGATTTTAATCAATCACTCCCAAGCGGAGAATACTTTACATTTCAGTGCAAAGCTGTCCCAACAAGTGGAGACGCACTTTAACAACCAAGCTCTCCCAAAAAGCGGAAACAATTCTCAAATGCTCCGACAGCTGCAAAACGGAACATAAATTGGCTAACAAATCGAGTCGGGATCAAGTATCCCATCATCCCAATCCAAAATAACGGCTTGCCGGCAGCCAGACATCATCATTCCTGCATCATTTACATCGCATCTTGATATAACCTGCATTACAATATATCGGTATGCGTGTATTTCATTTGTTTTGCAGGAACAAACACCACAGCGTGGAACTATTTCTTAGCAGCAGACCAAACTACAATGCTATAGGGATAACCAACCCAGTAGCGGGCCCAAGATCTCAGCTCAAGACGATCAGCGAGCTCTAAATTTTGAATCATCCAAATCAGGCTGCAAATTCAAGCTACCCTGAGTGACAAATCTTCTATCTCGCCGTATCGTGATACGATACTAGGGCCATTCTTGCGAGTGCCACTTCCCCAAAACCCCTACTCCAGAACTATATAAGGCCTGATCCTCGTGAAGCCCGAGGTATGTAAGCAATTCAAAGCCAGAATTCGGCCCAATATTCCAAACATTTCCTAAATTCTTCCTCAACTCAATTCTGGAACTCATAATTTTCATGCCATTCTTACAATACATGCCTAAAGTCGGGACAAAACTGACTTTGGTTTAATTTCTTTGATCGAAAACTCTTTCATCGTCTCCGGTCAAAGAGGGGCAGCTGTTGACGGCCAATTTTGACTCTCCCTTTTGAAACTAATTTATTCATACTTAATAATTTACAATAAATACTTTAAAAGTATTTTCTATTAATGAATATCTATTTTTTTATAAATTAATTAAGTAATAGTCTCAAAATTAATCACGTAGTATTAATATTATGTATTACAAATGTATTTACTTTTTAAAGGTTATTAAAATAATTTTTGTATATGCATTACATAGGTTTTACAATTAATTTGAAAAGTTTACTCCTTAATTTTTAGTGAATCAGGTTACTATGCTAATATTTTGAAATTAGTGCTATTATTTGAAATATGCATTATTTATAGATAATTAATTAAAATAATTAGTAACATATATAGAAATTATAATTTCACCACATTTATTGAAATTGTTAAGTTTACTTAAATTATTTTAACAGGGGTTACAAAACAAAACAAAATGCTACAATTGCAATTCCTCAATTAAACAAAAGATGGCCGTTACTTAAATTTATTTTAGCCCAAATACACAACCCAATCCGAAATACACCTAGCCCAAACACTCCCCTCTTTCCATTTTGGCAATCCATGCCACTCCTATTGGACCAATCCGCTCTTGCCACATCACCCGTCTCCCATCCTCACAAAATAAGCACTACAAATCTGGGCTATCTATTTCTTCAACGGCCCACGAGTTTTAACCCTATTTCCTCTTTAATTTTTTAACGCCTAGAGATTTATCTTAACCGTTGGATCACAAGGATCCAACAGCCACAAAATTATGCCACACAAATATTTTAACACCAAAATACTAGGATCGTTAATCTGAAAGATCAACGGCCCAGATCCTATCCCCAAAGCGTAACCTAGAGACGACCCTCCACCTCTCAAAACCCCTAATCATTTGCCCTACAAGCCCCGCCACGTACCTTTCCCTTTTCTCTCCCTCTTCTCTCAACTTCACAGTTCAAATCAATCAAAGACCTTGCACAAATTCGTGCAAGGTCATGAATCTATATAGAGATTCATCCTTCCTACCTCCTGTACCTATGATTCCCCCTGAGTCTTTCTTGTTTCATCGATAGAATTCAAAATGCACCAAATCGGAACCTTAGACCAAAGAATGCAACATTAAATCCCCTGATTTTTTTATGCCTCATCAAATCAAAGCATGCATAAGGTTTTCTTAGAGTTTCATCATGTTATTCGAAGTCTAGAGGTCAAATGCAATGACCACTGGACATTGGAGTTTTATCTGATGGTTTTTGATTCCAATGATCATCCCTGATCTTGGCACGACCAGGTAAAAAATCTTCAAAGATTCTCCCTCTGTTCTTTCTGATTTTACCCGACTATGCTCACATCAACAATTCATCGTCACCTTCCACTCACAAGTGTTGAATCTGTTGAAACCCTAAGGCTCAATGGCCACTATAAGTAGCAGCCTTAAACGCTCTCAACGACACCAACTACCAACCTAACAAAAATCATTATCCTTTCTAACAGAGGCACACAAAAGACACTGAGAATTTTAGGGTTCTGAGTCTTAATTTTCTTATTGTTTTCCCTTGCTTTTGCTGAGTTCCATTGTTGGTTTTAACTCGAGGGTTCTGGGATTTAGAGAAACAAAAAGAGTTCGTTTGGTTTGCTACCCTCAAAAAGGTTAACACCTCTCTCACTTATCTCTTTTGTTCATTTCTTTGATATAAGTATGCCGAGATAGGTTCTGTAGATTATATTTATTCTATATGTGTTTGACATGTTGATATCCATGCTTTGTTAGTTTAATAATTTCTTATGATTAGCTTGTTCTGTTATGAGTCTTTAAATGATAATTGATTAAACCATAATAGATATCTATTGATCCTTGTTCTGAGCTTTCCAACAGTCTCCATGTTAAGTTATTATATGTTTATGTTCAACATGAACTTCATAGTTTTCATTGACTTGCAGAGAGTTCATCTTTATCTTGTTGCACCTCTGTGGTTTTGTGAACTTGGAAGTTGAGTTTACTACCTGATAAATATACCTAAGATGCAACCTGAAATTATTTAAACTTATTTCCCCTATCTTTAACCTTGAGTTTGAACCTAAAGTGTCTAATTGCTTTCTTCTTTGCCTGTGTCTGTCAGACTATTTCCTAAGTTATTGCTATGGCCTGTTACTCTATTTAATTATTTTATTTAAGCCAATCATGCTTACCTAAACTTCATGTTTTTCCCTTCACGGGTGATTCTATTGTGATCTTCATATTGTTTATTGCGTCTTACTTGTCTTATAGTTGAGTTCATCATTTGATAACCCTTACTGAGATAAACCTGAAAGTTCCATAAGTCCATATCACTTAACTAAGGTGAAAGTGCCTAAGTGATTAGATACTCTCCTCTTCTATATCTGCATCTACTAGCCTTGAGGGTAGTTTCTAGGCTATCACCATGATCATCTCATAATCATACCTAACTGTTGGATACATTTGTAGGAAGATATCTTGTCTGAGTTAAACTATCTTCTTTTCATGAACCTTGTTGAGTCCTTTGTTGAGATCTTCATATGCATGTGTAATTCAAAACTTGTGAAGTACATCATTGTCCTCAATCTGTTTGAGCCACTGCTGATTTTGTAGAGCTTGCATGCATCTAATATTTACTTATCTTCCATGAAAATAGGACTTCGACACTCTGTTATAATCAAGTGACACTTTAAGAAGCTGAAGTCACTACTTCATTTAACTTGACTATGTATAGTTGACTGAATGTTACAAGAATCCGTGCTTAACTCTATAAACCGTGTTCTGTCTTGAATTATGCTCAGTCCTTCTCCTTATTATTAATCTGAAACTGAACTTGACTCTCAAACCTTTTGAAGTCCATTTGTTGGTATTATCTTAACATGATGACCTGTTAAGATTGTTAGAAGCATGACCCTTTTGAGACCTTAGGAATCCCATGTTTGAATATGTGAATTTGTAGTCATGTTGAAAGTTTAATCCTATTCCTGATATCCTTCATAATCCCTCTGTAAAAATGGCTGCCATGATCTTTTTCCTGAATCTGTATTGATGCATGTGTCAATAACAAACTAAGTAGCTCTCAATTAGTTTGCCAAGGCAGGGTATCTGTATCTCTTGTGCTGTTGTCAATATGAGTTCTACATACCCGTTTTTCTCTTTTTGAGTATGTTGTTCCTTAATGAATTACTCCTGTAACAGTATGATATGAAACTTCTGTTTTTCATCAATCTGCGTTCTACAATCAGCCTCTTTAGGTTTGCTTGATACGTATTCTGTATTTAGTGTCAAAGGTAATATATGTTCTCTTGTATTATTTAGAGGAAAAGTATATTTTTGTGGTAAGTAATACTTTAGTATTTAGTTTACATTGCAAGGGCCTTATAGGCATTTAAACCCGTAAGGAAAACGTGTCGTTAGTGTTTAAGTGTATTTGGGAGCGGAGTTCGACTCTAGGTTGGGCTGCCCTCCCCAGCACAAACATTGCCCTTGGGAACTTTGAAGTGTCAGGGGATCCAAAGGGAGCACGATCTCGAGTGGGGCTCCCTGCTTAGCTCTTAATTCATTAACACATTCAGTTCTTTAAGGGTTTAATGTTTAATGATAACTAAAGGTTTCCACTATGAACTATTCGCTAAGTAACACCACCACATTAATATATAATTTTCCCACGACATTAATCATATTCATGTTTCAACTATCTGTTTGTGTACCTGTTACATGCATAAGAATGTGATCTGTTATTAGAATATGCTGAATATGTTGAATATCTATCTAATGACTTTTTCCTCTTTTGGATATGTACATCTGCTTGGGCCGCCGAGGTCCTGATGAACTCAGGCCCAATTCCAGCCTTGTTGCATTTCGTTGAGGAGCCCAAAATTAGCTGTACTCGGGTCTCTTTACTGCTGGGCCTACCTTCTTGAGGCCCAATCACCACAGTCCAGTCATCTTTCCCTCAACTCTTTTATCATTGTTTATTGTCCTGTTAATTCAGTTTACCGCTTTTTTGCTAATTTAGTTTATTGTTGGTTGCATTTGTTATGTCTTTGCTGTTATTTTATATCTCATGTATATAACACTCATATATTAGATCAAATACTTTTTTTATGCTTGAATATCATATAAACTTAGGCAAGCCTTAAACAATATAGGATTTAAAAGGGAAATTAGTTAGGCTTAGATCCTTAATTCACTAATTAAAATCTGGTAGTAAGCTTGTTATGTTTTCACTCATCTTTCTTTTCATTAAAAGATTTTAACACCCGAAAGTTAGCAAAACAACATCTCTATTTCAAAATGAAATCAGATCTCAGCTTTCTCTTCAAAGGGAAAAATTAGAACTTCAAGAACTATCGCCTTAAGGGACTTTTAGCAAATAATCTTTTCTTTAAGGATCTTCAAACCAAGGTATATCTTAGGCTCACTTTCACAAACACCGCTTAGGATTACACCCATATTCTAAACTAAGTGTTTTATAAATCAAACTCTTTCTTCACACGCTTAACAACTATGAACCATTTACATACATATTTCAAAACTCCCTCAACATATCTTTAAACGCCTTTATAAACTCACACTCCTCTCAAGTCTCATATCTCTTTTTATACTCCCCCTTTTATATATGGTATGCCGTACTCGTTAATAGTAATTAAGCATAGTACAAATGATTGATCCCAAACATAATCTAGGTCCTATGGAGCTACCTCAGGTAGATTTTAAGGGGTTCCTAACACCTTCCCCTTAGAAGAACAAGAACCCTTACCCATAATCTCCCCGGTTAGCGGAATAATAAAGAATATGACTTAGTAATTAAATAGGTACCTTAGTACACCTTTAAATAATAAGTGGCGACTCTCTTTCATCAACAACAGAGAAATCACATGTTGAAACCTACCTTGACTAGTGCAAAATAGGGTGCAACCTTACCCTTACTATTTTTGAAATTATTAAAAGAACTTCCATATTTTGATACACAAGTTTAAAATTAATTTAATAAATTAATCCTTGATTTTCTAATTAACACACTTACTATTTAAGTTAATCCGAAATTAACTTCTTAATTTGTTAAATAAAGTATTTTAATAAATATTCAATTAATTACAATAATTTATAGTGTATTTGACTATTATATTTTTTTATCAGTATCAATTAGAACTAATTAAGTTTAATTAAATTATTTTTAAGAGGAGATTAAAAGCTTAAAAGGCTATAATTGCAAATGCTTAATTATATACAATTTGGCTAATTGTTAAACCAAAATCAGCCTAAAGCATTAGCCCAATCCCCACCTAACCCGGTCCGAAATTTCCCCTTTATTCAACTTTTGCAATTCGCCCCCTGAGATCCAATGAAATTGCTCCATGTGATTCGTCCACTTTGAAACGATCCGATCGATCATTTTGATTTCTAGATCCCCGTTCACCTAACTAAGACTCCTCGTATATGCTATTACTATTTGATGACTTGCGGGGATAATTGGTTTGGTTTAGGAAGGGTTCGGGTTGAAATTAGAACATTTAGTACCTTAATAGTTGTCTAGATGGCCAAGTTTGACTTGAGTCAACATTTTAAGTAAACTACCTAGGTATCGGGATTTGATGGTTCCAATAGGTTCGTATGATGATTTGTACTTGGCCATGTGTTCAAATCGAGTTCTGGGTAATCCGGGAGCCTTTCAGCGCTTAATGTTGAAAGTTGGTGCATTAGAGGTTTTCAAGTTCTTTAAATTTGGTTTGGAATAGATTTCAGTGTTATATATGTCCGTTTGGGATTCTGAGCTTGGGAATAGGTCTGTATGGTGATTTATGAATTGTACGCAAAACTTGGCGTCATTCCCAGTTATCTAAGTATGATTCGTCGCGTTTGGAGCTAGTTGTAAAAATTTGAAGTTCATAAGTTGATTAATTTGATTTTGGGATGTGATCGTAGTTTCAATATTATTTTGTGTGTTCCGAGGTTTCGAGAAGGTTCGTATCATGTTTACGGACTTGTTGATTCATTCGAACGGAGTCTTGGGTGGCTCGGGTGTGTTTCGAAACACCCGGAGCTATGTCTAAAATTGCTGATATGCTGGTTCTGGTTTACTTCTTCATGAACACGGAGGTGGTATCACATAGGCGGAGAAGGAATTAGGGGATGGGCAATTTCGCTCTCCGCGTTCACGCACAGATGGTCGCATTCGCGAAGGTTGAAGGCCTCTAACCATCATGTTCATTTTCATTGGCCTGCATACACGTAAGAGAAATCAGGTCTGGGGTCAACTGGTACATTACCCTTCGCTTTCGCGAAGGTGTGGCTATGTTCGTGTAGCTTTGATCAGGAAAGCCTTCATGTTTGCGAAGTTCATTTATATAGGCCTTGGCATATTTGTCTTCGCGATTGCGAGGCCCTCTTTGTGATCGCGAAGGGACCACTAGGCAGAAACAAAAATTTGATCGGGTTTTAGGCTAATTTTCTCTCATATCACTTTGGGTTGGCCAATTTTGGAGCTCTTGGAGAGGGATTTTTCACGTAGTATTTTAAGGTAAGTGATTTCTACTTAATATCAGTTTCATCAAAGGATTATGGGTAGATTTTAACA
Source organism: Nicotiana obtusifolia (assembly GCA_002018475.1). Classification (NCBI taxonomy): domain Eukaryota; kingdom Viridiplantae; phylum Streptophyta; class Magnoliopsida; order Solanales; family Solanaceae; genus Nicotiana; species Nicotiana obtusifolia. Next base: position 66,230 of record MCJB01025821.1, read on the forward strand.
AGTAAAATTGTGAAATTTATAGGATTTGGTTAAAACTATAGGGGTATTAGTATGCTTAGTCATACTATGAAAGTGTGGGAGAGGGTGGTGGAAGTTAAGGTGAGGAGGTCGGTATCTATATAAGAGAACAAATTTGGGTTCATGCCTGGCCGTTTAACTACAGAAGCTATCCATCTTATCAGGAGGTTGGTGTAACAGTACAGGGATAGGAAGAATGATTTACACTTGGTATTTATTGACTTAGAGAAAGCGTACGACAAAGTACCAAGAGAGGCTCTTTGGAGGTGTTTGGAGGCTAAAGGTGGTCTTGTAGCATACATTAAGGTGATTAAGGACATGTATGATGGAGCTAAGGCTCGGGTTAGGACAGTGGGAGGTGACTCGGAGCATTTTCTGGTGGTTATAGGGTTTCATCAAGGATCAACGCTCAGTCCTTTCCTATTTTCCTTAGCGATGGACGCTTTGACGCACGATAGTCAGGGAGAGGTGCCATGGTGTATGTTATTGGTTGATGATATAGTCCTGATTGATGAGACGTGAGGTGGTATCGGCGAGAGGCTGGAAGTTTGGAGACAGACCCTGGAGTGTAAAGGTTTCAAGTTGAGCAGGACTAAGACAGAATACTTGGAGTGCAAGTTCAGTGACTTGATGGGGGAAGCGAACAGTGACGTGAGGCTTGATTCACAAGTCATCCCCAAGAAAGGAAGTTTTAAGTATCTTGGGTCTATTATCCAGGGGAACGGGGAGATTAACGAGGATGTCACACACCGTATAGGGGTGGGATGGATGAAATTGAGGTTAGCATCTAGCGTCTTGTGTGACAAAAATGTGCCACCAGAACTTAAAGGCAAGTTTTATAGAGCGGTGGTTAGACCGACTATGATGTATGGGGCACAATGTTGGCCAGTCAAGAACTCCCATATTTAGAAGATGAAAGTAGCAGAAATGAGGATGTTAAGGTGGATGTGCGGGCATACTAGATTGGATAAGATTATGAATAAGGATATTCGGGCTAAGGTGGGGGTGGCGCCCATAGATGACAAAATGCAAGAAGCGAGGGTTAGATAGTTCGGACACGTGCGGAGGAGCAGGCTTGACGCCCCGGTTAGGAGGTGCGAGCGGTTGGCTTTGTCAGGTATGAGAAGAGGTAGAGGGTAGCCTAAGATATATTGGCGAGAGGTGATCAGACAGGACATGGCGCGACTCCAGCTCAGCGAGTGGTACTTGTTGTATTTGCATTGTTTTCTGCTCCAATAGCCTAGTACCTTTCCATTATTCTGATTATTCATATTGCTTTTTCCATTTATTTGTATTGATTCGTAGGTTGCTGGCACTGTCTTCTTGACGTATGTGGTTGTTATTGTCCCATTACCTCTTTTTCATCTCCTTGTGCCGAGGGTCTTTCGAAAATAGCTTCTCTACCCTCCGGGATAGGGGTATGGTCTGCGTACACACTACCCTCCCCAGACCCCACACGTGGGATTATACTGGGTTGTTGTTGCATAGGATTTGGTAAAGAAAACTTAGGATTTGGTAAAAATTTAATTAGACCACGAAAATGATTATGGAATGGAGTAGAAATTATATATTTGTGCTCGTGAGGTTATGGATAACATCTGTTTACAAAAATTTGCGGAATCCGGGCACGTGGGCCGGGGGAGTGAATTTTAGGAATCTTCCGAATTGGATTGGGTAATTACTCTAATAGTTAAATTATGAATTTGTGAGCATATATTGATTAGTTTTTACAACCTTTTACTAGTTTCTGATTGCTCAGCATTGATTTGAGGCCTTTAATGTGATTTGTGGACCGAGAAAGGGACTTAGAATGAAGTAAGTCACTTGCCTAACCTTGTAAGAGGGAATTATCCTCGAAGGTATTTTAAATTATTATTTTCTACTAATTGTGGATGTTACAAACGCGCGATGTGACTAGAGTCTATACGTAGCTATAATCATGCCTCATGTCCCAGTAGACTTAGGACTTTACCATGCAATACTTGTATTACTTGAACCCAACTTGTTAGTTTATGTACTTGAATTTATAATCAAAATTCGGATGTGGGATTTTATGAGACTGAGCTTCATTATTTTCTGATTTGGTGGAATACTTGATTGTTAGAGGAAATTCTGCATTCTTGAGTATTAATCCTGTGTAGTAGTCATTGATCGGAGTTTGTATAGTTTCTTCCTTTCTTGTGGATCAGACCGAACGTCTCGGCATATATTTATATGCATCTATGGTTGGCGCCGGTCGACCCTCGGCAATGTACACACTATTTTGGATCGGGCCGTACGACCTCGACATAAATCATGCGTGATATTGCTAGGAGTTTGATTATACTTGATATTTCTTTCTTGACCGGAGACTTGATAATTACTTGGTGGCTCTTATGTGTTAAAATTTGGCATGTGATAATTGGAGGTTTTAAATTGATATTATGTTAAAGAATCATTATTTATTGCTTCCATTGTTATTGTTATATTTCATGCCTATTTATAATTCCTGTACTTAATTTATTGACCTCTAGCAAGAATCGACATCGATCCCTCGTCACTACTTCTTCGAGGTTAGACTAGATACTTATCGAGTAAACGTTGTTAACGTACTCATACTACACTTCTGCATAAATTGTGCAGGAACTGAGGCGGGTACATCTGGTATCCGTCCAGGCGCGCATCTACATTACTCAGAGGCCTAGTGGTGAGCTGCTTTCCATACTCTGTTCTGCAGCACCCGGAGCCTCCTCTTTTTGTATTTATTATTTTCGTCTAATTTTCTCCGGACAGTAGTTGTAGGAGGTTTTGTATATTCTACTAGATTGCTCATTTACTTGTGACACCTGATTTTTGGGAGTTACTAGTTGCTATTTATGATCTTGTCTATTAATATTGCCATTTTATTCGTATATTTTATTTTATGTTTCACATCACCATGGTTAATTATTCTTGGTTTCTTTGTTAAATAAAATTGATGACTTTAAAATAAATAAAATGAACAATTAAATGGATAGTTCACTGTTGGCTTGCCTAATGGTGATGTTTGGTGCCATCACGGCCTATAGTGTGAATTTATTCGTGGCATCTTGGCATCAGAGCACTAGGTTCACATAGGTCTCACATATCATAGAATCTCGTGAATTGGTGCGGAGACGTTCGTACTTATCTTCAAGAGGCTATAGGGTGTTAAGAAACTTTTCTTTTTTCGTCTCCTATCGTGCAGTTAATATTGTGCTAAGTATCTTTCTCTTATTCTCTCACAAATGGTGAGAATGCGCATGACAGATGTACCTGGTGGTAGAAAAGTTGCTTCCCCTGTTGCTAGAGGCCAAGGTAGAGGCCGAGGGAGGGCTCCAGCTCCTGTTAGAGGATGAGGTCGTCCTAGAGTTACCCCCGTCGTACCACCAGTAGATCTAGTGAAGTATCCTTTCATTGAGGAGTAGCACGAGGCGCCTGCAGTTGAGCCGGTCCCAGTAGATTTCACGACTGCACAGGGATTTCAGGAAGTCATGGGCTGTATGCTGCGGTTCATGGACTCTATGAAGTAGGCTGGTTTATTTCCAGCGGACCCAGCCACATCGTAGGTGGGAGGGGTAGCACACACCCCTACTGTTCATGCTCTATTGTACGCTGCTCCCGTATATCAAACCCCAGGTGCACTACCTGCAGACAGGACTCAGCCATTTGTAGCGGTTACCCAGACCAGCCACGACTGTTAAGCAACATAAGTAGTTGGATAGATGGATCAGGCTACATCCTCCTATCTTTGGTGGTGAGCGACATGAGTACCCATATGACTTTATTGATTGTTGTACAGACAGGTCACTGTAGAGACAGACTGCACAACATGGGAGTACTGGAGTCCAACGGGGTGGATTTCACCACATTTTAGTTGGAGGGAAAGGCCCGTAGATGGTGGCAGTCTTATCTTTGTAGCAGGCTAGCAAGTTCACCTCCCTTTACTTGGGACAAGTTCACACTTCTCTTTTTGGAGAGATATATCGCACCTTCTCAGAGGGAAGAGTTGCGGGGTCAGTTGAGCGGCTCCAGTAGGGACAGATGTCGGTGTCCAATTATGAGGCGAGATTCTCTGAGTTGTCTCGCCATGCACTTATGATGCTCCCCAAAGATGTAGAGAGAGTGCAGAAGTTTATTACAGGCTTGCACTATGGCATCCAGGTTACTATGGCCTGAGTGGTCGAGATGAGGACTTCATACGAGCAAGTTGTGGAGATAGCTCGGAGGATTGAGGGTATCCGTCAACCGGGTCGAGAGCATGAACCAAGGGAAAAGCGACCTCAATATTCAAGAGGATTCAGTGGTGCTCCGTTTGGGGGCAACAGTTTGTGAGGGGCTAGTCTAGCAGGCCCACGTATTCAGCACCACCGCCTTCTCGGTGTGCTCCATGTTGCCCTATTTTAGCGCCATTCCTGAGAGCTCCTACCATCCACCGGCTATTCAGGGTTCTTCTAGTGGGTATTCGGGTCCTCAAGGTCAGACCTAAGGTCAGTCATCTTTTGCACCGAGAGGTTGCTATGAGTGGGGAGAGCTTGGTCACATGAGGAGATTTTGCCCCAGGCTTAGGGGCAAGGCAGTACAGTAGGGCCATCAGCCCATTATCTCCGCACCAGCTGCCGCACCACCCGTCTGGCCGGCCAAAGGCATAGGGCAGGTGGGTAGGGGTTACCCTAGAGGTGGAGGCCATCCAGGTGGCGCTCTAGTTAGGTTCTATGCCTTTCCAACTAGACCAGATGCAATACCCTTAGATGCCGTGATCACAAGTATTATTTCTATCTACGGTAGGGATGCTTTGGTACTATTTGATCCAGGGTCTACAAATTCATATGTTTCTTCTCTATTTGCTTCCTATCTGGATGTCTCTCGTGAGTCCTTGGGTGCTCACGTGTATATGTCCACTTAGTGGGTGATTTTATTGTGGTGGATCGGGTTTACTGGTCCTGTATTATGACCTTCTGTGGTTATGAGACCCGAGAGGATCTTCATTTACTTGATATGACCGACTTTGAGGTCATCCTTGGCATGGACTAGTTGTCTCCGTACTATGCCGTTATAGATTGCTAAGCCAAGACGGTGACCTTCGTAATGCCTTAGTTACCTAGATTGGAGTGGAGAGGTTCATCTTTCAGTACATCTAGCCGGGTTATCTTTTTCTTGAAGGCTCGACATATGGTCGAGAAGGGTTGTTTGGCCTATCTGGCTTATATTTCGGATAATGTTGCGGAGACTCCTACAATTGATTTAGTGCACATGGTGTGGGATTTTTCTGATGTGTTTCCTTTTGATCTACCAGGCATGCCACGAGATCGTGATATCGATTTCAGTTTTGATTTGGCACCAGTAACCCAGCCTATCTTTATCCACTGTACCGCATAGCATTGAAGGAGTTAAAGAAACAACTTGAAGAGTTTCTTGTCAAGTGGTTCATTAGGCCGAGTGTGTTTCCTTAGGGTGCACCGGTATTGCTTGTGAAGAGTAGGGATGGGAGTATGCGAATGTGCATTGATTATCGCCAATTGAATAAAGTTACCATTAAGAACAAGTACTCATTGCCGCACATTGATATTTTTTTCACCAGTTAAGATCGACTTGTGGTTTGGGTATCATCAGCTGAAGATTCATGCCTCGGATGTTCCGAAGATGGCTTTCCAGACTAGATATGAGCACCATGAGTTTCTAGTAATGTCCTTCGGCTTGACTAACGCCCCGGTGGCATTTATGTATGTGATGAACCGAGTGTTCGGACCATATCTTAACTCATTTTTCATTGTCTTCATTGATGACATATTGATCTACTTACGTAGTATGGAGGAGCACAAGCAGACTTTGAGATTTGTACTTTAGACGTTGCGGGAATAGAAGCTATATGCTAAGTTCTCCAAGTTCGAGTTCTGGTTAGATTCCGTGGCATTCTTGGGACATGTTGTATCAGGTGAGGGTATTAAGGTAGATCCTAGGAGGATTGAGGTAGTTCAAAGTTGGCTTCGTCCTACCACAGCGATCGAGATCTGGAGTTTCTTGGGGCTAGCAGGTAATTATCGTCGGTTTGTGGAGGGTTTCTCGTCTATAGCGGCACCTTTGACTAGATTGAGCCAGATGGGTGCTCTGTTCAGATGGTTTGGTGATTGTGAGGCGAGCTTACAAAATCTCAAGACCGCATTGACTACTGCACCTGTGTTTGTGTTGCCCTCCGGTTTAGGGATGTATAATGTGTATTGCGATGCTTCACGCGTTGTCTTGGGTTGTGTACTGATGCAGGAGGGGCAAGTTATTGAATATGCTTCACGTCAGCTAAAGCCCCACGAGAAGAATTACCCGGTACATGATTTGGAGTTGGTCGCGATAGTTTATGCTCTCAAGATCTGGAGGCATTATCATTATGGGGTGTCCTGCGAGGTTTACACCAATCATCGCAGTTTGCAGCATCTGTTTGAGCAGAGGGATCTTAATTTGAGGCAACGAAGGTGGCTTGTGTTACTAAAGGATTATGATATTATTATCCTTTACCATCCGAGTAAGGCAAATGTGGTTGCGGATGCTTTGAGCAAAAAGGATGAGAGTATGAGTAGTCTGGTATTCATTTCGGTAGAGGAGAGGCCATTTTCTTTGGACATTCAGTCCTTAGCTAACAAACTCTTAAGGTTGGATATTTTAGAGCCCAATCGAGTTCTTGCATGTGTGGTGGCTCAGTGTTCATTATTCGAGCGGATCAAGGATCGTTAGTATGATGCTCCACACTTGTTGGTTCTTAGAGAGACAGTGCTACAGGGTGGCACCAAGGAGGTTACTATCGGTGATGATGTTGTTCTGTGACTACAAGGTCGCTTATATGTTCCTAATATTGATGGCCCGAGGGAGAATATTCTAGAGGAGGCACACAGTTCATGGTATTCTATTCGTCCAAGTGCTACAAAGATGTATCATGACCCGAGGCAGCATTATTGGTGGTGACGGATGAAGAAGGTCATAGTTTAGTATATGGCGAGATGTCAAAATTGCCAGCAGGTTAAGGATGAGAACAAGAGGCTAGGTGTGCCTACTTCTATCATTTCAGATAGTGGTCCTCAATTTACTTTATATTTTTGGAGAGTAGTACAGAGCAAGTTAGGTACCTGGGGCTGTGTTGAAGTACAGAGCGAGTTGGGTACCCGGGTAGAGCTCAACACAGCCTTTCATCGACAGACCGACAAGCATTTGGAGCGGACAAGCCAGATTATGGAGGATATATTTAGAGCGTGTATGATAGACTTTGGAGGGTTGTGGGATTGATTCTTATCCTTGGTCGAGTTTGCTTATATCAACACTTACCAGTCCAGCATTGAGATGGCTTTATTTGAGGCTTTGTATGGTCGGGGATGTTGTTTCCCCATTGGTTGGTTTGAATGTGGCAATGCTAGGTTATATGGCACTATTAGTGAAGGATAAGGTAAATTTGATTATGGAGCGACTTCGCACAACTCACTCCAGATAGAAGAGTTATCCGGATCAGAAGGCGCGTGACTTATCATTTATGGTAGGCGATAAAGTTCTCTTGAAAGTCTCGCTGATGAAGAGTATCATGAGGTTCATAAAGAAGGGCAAGCTGAGTCCGAGGTTTATAGGCCCATTTGAGGTGTTGAGGTGAGTTGGGGAGGTTTCTAATGAGCTTGCTTTGCCTCCTAATCTATCGGGAGTTCATTCGGTTTTCCATGTGTTTATGCTCCGGAAGTACCATACTGACATATATCCACACTTATTCAGCACATATCCACACTTATCCAGCATCCTATGATTCTAGACCCGTTCGAGTACGAACGCTTGTTTAAGAGGTGGAGAATGTAACTACCCAACAAGTTGTTTTGCTTTCGAGATCCCCGTTCCCCTTATTAAGACTCCCTATATGTGCTTTTACTTTTTTATGACTTGCGGGGATGGTTGGTTTGATTTTGGAATGGTTGGGGTTGAAATTGGAACACTTAGTTCCTTTATAGTGGCCTAGATGGCCAAGTTTGAATCGAGTCAACATTTTGAGTAAACAACCTCGGAATGGGAATTTGATGATTCCAATAGGTTTATATGATAATTTTGTACTTGGGCGTGTGTTTGGATTGAGTTTCGGGTGATCTGAGAGCGTTTCTACGCTTAATGTTTAAAGTTGGCACATTGAAGGTTTTCAAATTCTTTAAATTTGGTTTGGAATAGACTTCAGTGTTATCGATGTCCGTTTGGCATTCCGAGTCTATGAATAGGTCCTTATGGTGATTTATGACTTGTACGCAAAATTTTGCGTCATTCCGAGTTGTCTAAGTATGATTCATCGCGTTTGGAGCTAGTTGAATAATTTGAAGTTCATAAGTTGATTAATTTGGTTTTGGGGTGTGATTCTTAGTTTCAGTGTTGTTTTGTGTGTTCCGAGGCTTCGAGCAGGTCCGTATTATATTTACAGACTTGTTGGTGCATTTGGACGGAGTCTCGGGTGGCTCGGGTGTGTTTCGGACCACCCGGAGCTAAGTTTGAAATTGCTGATATGTTGGTTCTGGATTCCTTCTTTATGAACGTGGAGGTGGTATCGCATTCGTGGAGAAGAAATTAGGGAATGGGAAATTTTTCTTTTCGCGTTTGCGAATAGATGGTCACGTTCGCGAAGGTTGAAGACCTCTGGCCATCGCATTCGTATTCATTGGCCCGTGTTCGCATGTGAGAAATCAGGTCTGGGGGTCAACTGGTCCATTGCCTTTCGCGTTCGCGAAGGTGTGGTAGCGTTCACTTGCTTTAGTCAGGCAAGCCTTTGCGTTCATGACGCGTGCTTCGTGTTCGCGAAGTTCATTTTTCTGGGTTCTTGGCCTTTTTGCCTTCGCGATCGTGAGGCCCTTTCCTCATTCGCTAAAAAGGGACAACTGGGCAGAAACAAGATTTAAATCAGGACTTAAGCTCGTTTTCTCTCATTTCACTTTGGGATGGCCGAATTTGGAGCTGTTGGAGAGGGATTTTTCACCTAGCATTTTAAGGTAAGTGATTTCTACTTAATGTGAGGTTTATCAATGGATTATATATTTGTAAAATATATTCTAACAAGTATATTTGTAAAATATACAGGTAGATTCTAACAAGTAAAATTGTGAAAATTATAGGGTTTCGTTAAAACAAACCTATATTTTGGTAAAAATGAAATTAGACCACGAAAATGATTATGGAATGGAGTAAAAATTATATATTTGTGCCCGTAAGGTTATAGACAACATTTATTTATGAAAATTTCCGGAATCCTGACACGTGGGCCCGGGGGTGAGTTTTAGGAACCTTCCAAATTGGGTTGGGTCATTACTCTAATAGTTATATTATGAACGTTTGAGCATATATTGATTAGTTTGTACAACCTATGGCTAGTTTCGGATTGCTCGACACCGACTCAAGGCTTTTAATGTGATTTGTGGACCGAGAAGAGGACTTTGAAATGAGGTAAGTCTCTTTCCTAACCTTGTAATAGGGAAGTATCCCCGTAGGTGTTTTAAATTGTTATTTTCTACTAATTAAGGGTACTACGTACACGCGATATGATGAGAGTTTGTACGTAGCTAAAATCATGCGTATGTCCCGGTAGACTTAGAACTTCCCATGCAGTACTTGTATTACTTGAACCCACCTTGTTAGTTTAGTTACTTGAAATCATAATCGAAATTAGGATGTTTTTATGAAACCAAACTTTATTACCTTGAGAGTTAGCGGAATACTTGATTGTTAATGGATATTATGCCTTCTTGAGTATTAATCCTGTGTGGTAGTCGTTGATCGGAGTTTGTAGAGTTTCTTCATTTCCTGTGGATGGAGCCGAACACCTCGACAATATATTTACATGCATCTATGGTTCGCGTTGGTTGACTCTCGGCAGTGTGCACACTATTCTGGACCAGGTCGTACGGCCTCGGCATAAATCGTGCGTGATATTGCTAGGAGTCCGATTACACTTGATATTTTTTTCTTGATCCGAGACTTGATAATTAATTAGTGGCTCTTATGTGTTAAAATCTGGCATGTGATAATTGGAGGTTTTAAATTGATATTATGTTAAAGAATTATTATTTGATTGTTTCTTATTCCATTGTTATTGCTGTATTTCATGCCTATTTATAATTCCTGTACTTAATTTATTGACCTCTAGTAAGTGACGATGTCGACCCCTCGTCACTACTTCTTCGAGGTTAGACTATATACTTACTGGGTACACATTGTTTACGTACTCATGCTACACTTCTGTACAAATTGTGCAGGCACTGAGGCAGGGTCATCTAGTGTCTGTCCAGGCACGCAACCGCATTACCCGGAGGCCTTGTGGTGAGCTGCTTTCCATGCTCCATTCTGCAACACCCGGAGCCTCCTCTTGTTGTATTTATTATTTCTGTCTAATATGCTTCAGATAGTAGTTGTAGTGGGTTTTGTATATTCTACTAGATTTCTCGTGCTTTTGTGACACTGGGTTTTAGGAGTTACTAGTAGATATTTATGATCTTGTCTAATAATATCACCATTTCCTTCGTATGTTTTATTTTATGTTTCACATCACCATGGTTAATTGTTCTTGGTTTCTTTGTTATATAAAATTCATGATTTTAAAATAAATAAAATAAATAATTAAATGGATAGTTCACTGTTGGCTTGCCTAACGGCGACATTGGGTATCATCACGGCCTATAATGGGAATTGGGTCGTGACACTCACTCAAAAAACAATCACACTCAATCTGGGCCGTCGATCCATACCATCGACGGACCGTTTTTATTCTCATTTTTTCCATTATTTTAAAATCCTACGCGAGATTATATCCTCACCGTTGGATCACACAAATCCAATGGTCACTAGTTTTACCCTAATAGTATTTTCTTTAATCTATATATCCTGATTTATCAGAGGCGTTGATCAAACGATCCAACGGCCCAGATTCTATCTCTCATCCTAAACTAACCAAATACCCCTAAACCCTAAATCATTTTCGACCAAACATGCCGCCCTTCTTTCTCCATTCTCTCTCATTTATTTCAACCTCACCAACTCCATCAATATGAAAACTTTGCACAACTTTGTACAAGGTCATCTCAATTGAACCCTAAAACACCTATTTGTCCCTATAATCTCTGAATCCAGTCGATTATTTCCATTATCATCCCTAAATTTCAAAAGCCCCAAATCGAACCCTAGTCCAAAAATGTGCTATTGAAAAATCACCTGCTTTTCCTTCATGCTTTCAAATCCATGGAATGCTTGGCTATTGTCTCCAATTTCATCATCATTATTCGTGTCCATAGGTCAAATGCAGTGACCTCTAGACATTGGGGCTTTGTCTGATGGGTCTTCGCCTTCATCGCCCATCTCCTCTTCTAAGGTAAATCCTTTTCCCTCTTCTGCTTCAGATTTTAACTGTTTTTGCTACCATCATCTCGACCATCATCGTCTTACACTATCAAAATTCAAATATGCTGGAACCATAAGGCATTTAATGCCACTATAAATAGGAGCTTTAATGTCTCACCTAACATCACCTAACATAACCAACAAAACCTAAGAGAATCAAATACAATCTGAAAGAAAGAAAAGAAAAGATTTAGATTTCCTCACTAATTTTCACATTTTCTTTTTATTCAAATTATGAGTTCGTCTACTGTTCGAGCTTGAGTTGGATTCCTAAACGGCTAAACAAAAGGATTTTGTTTGGTTTGCTGCTCCGTAGAAGGTCAGTGTACACTGATCCTCCATTTCTTCGATTATTTGTGTTGTTTTTTTGCTTACCATGTCTTTTCTGTTGATTATCTTTTGTTTACGATATGTTTTATTAGTTTGTGACTGATTATCATGTCTTGATCTTATATGTTATCCTCATTGTTTGAGATGTTTATTTTCTGACAATTTGCGACTGTTCTAATATTGGTTGGTTAATGTACTTAATGAACTTACCAGATAAATGCTTCCTAAAAGATGAATAATCTAAGTCCCACTCAACTTCCGCAGTTAGCTAAGAAACTGTGATGATACATATCTGTATCCAACATTTCTTAACATGAAGCGCCTGCGACTCTGTCTAACTGTAACTCTAGTCTATGAAGCCTCTAATTAAATTCTGAAAATATTTGTAAATACTGAAAAACTGTAAAGTAATGATAATGCTCCGAAAGAACTGGGCCTCACCAAATAGCTGATACGAGAATCATAACGCTCTTGGTGAAAGGGACGTCAGTACATTTGAATTGCACTGGTATATAAAGCAACTGAAAGAAGGAACTGTAAATGCTGAAAATGAAATGATAACTGCTGAAACTGAAACTGAAATGATAACCGATAACTTATAACTGAAATGATAACTGATAATTGAACAGAACAAAGGAAGTAAAGATATGAATACTCCTTCTTCTGAATGATGAACCACTTGTTTTACTGAATAAACTACGGCCTCAGGCCCAAGTATAGGTATACATAACTATGGCCTCAGGCCTAAAGATGCATAAAGCATAAACTACAGCCTCAGACCCAAATATGTATAAAGCATAAACTACAACCTTAGGCCCAAATACAGGTTTTCGACATTCAGGGATTTAAAATCAGGAACTGAGAATCATAATGCAATACATGATGCTGAAATACTGAATCATACTGAGTAATATAATACTGTAATGCTGAATAGGACTAGACTAAGACATGTATTCATGAACTGATTATGAAAACTGAAACTTCAATTATTTATGACATGACAAGTAATCTAGATTGAGACTCATGGGCATCAAACAAAAGTATATATTGATTACACACTAAGCTCACAACATTCAGAATGAAAGTCATGAATGAAGTACTAAGCTAGAGAATAAAAGTTCCGCAACCATTCAAGGAACTAAGCTTAATTGTATTTTTGAGGCAATTAGTAACATTGTAAAAGAAACATAGTGTAGGGAGAATCATTAACATTCCCAAACATAGAGAGTTAGCCTCACATACCTTGACTCTGGCCTTTTTAAGCGTATCACAATGGTCGTCGCTTCTTTCAACGATAATCTATGACAATATATATCAAAAGGACCAATATTTAACGCGCGTGTTTTAATAGCATAGGAATTTTGTCAAACACCCTTTGGGAGTAAAGCTTCATAGCTCTTATTAATGGTGTTTTCTTCACCCAGTTCTCATTCTACTACTTCTAGGTGATTCTACAATCCCAATAGATGTAACTAACACCATTTCACATCACACAAATGATTTTAACAATCTTAAGTCAACAACCCAAACCCCTAGCATAGTTCATTTGATCCCCTTTGTCAACCCTATCTACTATTCTCCCAAAAACTCATCAGTTCATAGTTATAAATGATTAGGGAGTAGAAGCGTTACCTTTTTGAAGTTCAATCCTCCTGAATTTGACTCATAGGGTTTATTTCTTAACAATGGTGTCTCGATAGAATATCTAATGATTTGAAGGATTTATCCATGGTAATAAGGTGTTGGTGAATTGAAATTAACTTTAGAATCATCGTTAGAATTTACATTGGATGATGGAGGGACCTTGGGGGAGTTAGGTTCTTGAGAACTTCCCTTTTTAGAGTAAGTTTTCGTGTTTTGGGGTGTGGGGACGAGGTATGGTTCTTAAATAAGTGAGCACGTTGCAAAAACTGAGGAGGAAATAAAACTAGCTTGGAAAAGAATCGCCGGCGCGGGGCATCGTCAGAGGCGCCAAAACTACACGGACTTGCACTATTAGGGGAGCTAAGTTTAATACCCTAGACAGTGCCTTGCATTGTCTACGGTTGTGAATTTTCATAGCCTTGCACTGCCTAAGGCTGGAAGATAGAACTTCCATGAACTTAGTCGATTCTATTGAATTTTATGCACCTCACTCTCCGTCTTGATTCCTAAATAACTATTTCCACCCATACTCATCCCGATAGGACTTTATATGTCTATAATGTCACATTAAATACTCATTTAGCGCATCCAACCCTTATCCGGATTTACGGAGTGTTACACTATTTCCCCCTTGGGATCATTCATCCTTGAATGATTTTCATGATTATAACTACGGCGAACTCTGGACCTTAAACGACACTGATGGAACCATGTGAAAGCTAAACTGTCATGAACACATGCATACGAAATTGAATGAATATATGATTACTGAAATGCTGAGATACTGAACTGAATAGGCACCGAACTGAATGACTAATGAACTGATTGAATACTGAGCTAATTGAATACTGAAAAACATGGAGGTTATAATATAAGATCTGAATGAAAAGGTTAGTTACTTTCAACATTTCTCCAAAACACCTGCCGACTAAGAGAGTATAACACAAGCCTCACAGGGTGTCATAATATGCATATCATGAAACATATATGTGAATACTGGTCTGACATGGATACGTGAATTCCGAACTAACATGGATATACGAATATTGAACTGGCACGAATATTTGAGTACTGAACTGACATGAATATATGAGCACTAAACTGGCATTAATATTTGAGTCCTAAGCTGGCATGAATATCTTAGTACATGACCGACATAATATCTGAGTACTGAACTGATATGAATGTCATAACATGAGATCTGAATACTGAAATCATAAATGTCATGACATGAGATCTTAATACCAGAAATTTAAATGTTATTACATTGCTACACCCCATATTTTCGTACGTAAAAGTGTGTCATAAGCAAACTAATGTAAGACAAAAAATGAGATCTTCTTTGAAAGTATATAACGTAAGTTCTCATGTTACCTTGGAGGTTACAAATATTGATGATCATGAACAACAAGTACTAAGAAGGTTGGAAGGTTCAGAAACTAAAGGAATTGAAGAAAATAATGTTTCGTCGAAAGTCGAGAAGTTGGGAGTGTTATAACCCGTACCTTTGGGGCGAGACTAAGATTATTAAAATGATAAGAGGGTTATGTTAAGATTCATTTTAGTCTTATGATATTCATGTGTTATGTTTTGAAGTCAACCGAGTTGTGGAACAAAAGTCGATAAAAGTCATCACAAGTTACGTCCATAAGTTTTACTGAAATTTGGGTCAAATGTCACTGCGATTTTCTCCCAATATACTTAGAGTTACGGGGTGATCCATCCATAAAATTGAATATTTATGAGTCTATTCTCTATCACATTAATTGGTTTGTCAATATGACATCAGAGTAGAAAGATATATGTGTTTTTGCGAGATTGTGCAGACTGCTAGGTGCCAAGTAGGTGTGTCACCTACTTGCTTAAATAAGAGGACTACATATGTCCAAAAGGGGCCATTTTGGGTCGGCTAAAGAGACCTTCTAAGGGAATATTTACTTCATATATCACACTGATAAGAGGGCATAAAAACCAGAGATGAGCCCCTGCAAAAATCTTTCCAAAAATTGAACACAAACCCTAATTGATTTTCTCTTCTTTTCAAGTTCTAGTTGGAGGAAAACCTAGGGTTTGAGAACCAATATAGGAACTGAGATATTCAAAAAATAATCTAAGTTTACTGCTCTCTTTCATCCATTTTTTCTTCTGGAAATTTATGGAAAGTCCTTCAATAATTGTAAGAACTCACGAGACGCTAATCGGAAGCCGTGAGTTTGAGTTATTCAACTTGTAGTGGACTGTTTTGTGGGCTGTTTCCTGTTCCTGTTGGATTGCGTGGTTTGCTACTATTTTAGGGAGTTTTGGAGGATAAAGTGGGTTGGTATAAAACCACATAAATGCAGGGTGGTGGACTGGTTGTTCGTTGTAGTATTTTCGGGTTGTTTGATACTACTACGGTGGTCGTTTTGTGTATGAAGAGATTGGGGTGTGTTGGGCTGTTTTGTAGTATTTTGTGGTATGGATAAGGTTGGAAAATAATGTATATATGTTGTTATTATTGTGTTCTTGTGTTGTTTGTGTTATCTCGAATTGAGAGGAAGTAAAGTTTATAGGGGAGATGCTGCCCGTTTTAATATAAAATAAGCTTGTCGTTCGTTATGCGATAGTTGTACCTTTCGTAACTTAATGATAGTATTATTATCATTGTTGTAGATTAAGGTGCGAAGAGACGAGTTCAAAGTGTTTATTGGAAAGATTGTGATAAGGTATGCTAAGGCTAAACCTTTCCTTCATTTTGGCATGATCTTGTAACTACATGTGTTTTGATAACGAGACATAAAGAAAAGTTCGTATTCCTGAATTTATTCACATTTTCCTAGTCTCATAAGTTATAGTGTTCTCCCTTATTGGGCAACCTCAGATCAGATGGTAAGTTATATACCGAGCCTACTGTGGCCGAGCGCCTAGGAGCGAGTACAGAATGGCCGAGATACCGAGCCTAGTATGGCCGAGCACCTATGAGCGAGCCTACTACAGTCGAGCAGTTACACGTTCCGAGCCATATAGGGCCGGACAACTATTTTACTTACTATATTGAGAGAGTTGATTCAGTATCAGCAGATAACTATATCTTCATATCATCTTTGATTCCCAGTTACCTTTAGTTATTATAGTATCAATTCATTTTCAGCTTTCAGTTATTTTATTGCCTTACATACTAGGTACATATTTTGTACTGGCATCCCTTTTATGGGGATTCTGCATTTCATGCATACAAGATCAGATAGACAGACTGGTAGACCACCTCAGTAGGTGTTGTCCGACTTCAGCTTGATCGGTAAGCTCCATGTCCTTCGGAGTTGCCGGGTCTAGGGTTTTGAGTACATACATACATATACATACATACATACATACATACATATATATGTATGTATGTGTGTGTGTGTGGATATATATATATATATATATTATGGGTAGGTCGAGGCCCCGTTCCAACCACAGTACATCCATCGGTAGAGGAATGTAGACATATCCTATCAGTTAGTGCAGTATGTTGGGCTTGTAGGCCTTGTATGTATATTTTTTTGGTTTCTCAGCTGTAGTAGTTATGACGGCCTTGTCGGCGCAGCTTTATATCGATGTTCAGTCAGAGCTAGTTTCTGTTAAGTTTTATATTTTGTTTCACAAATTGTCTTGCAATGTGGCCTTATGGCCAAAGTATGACATTGTACGTTCAGAATCCCTCAGTCTCAAGTTGGTTCGCTCGGTTAAGTGAAGCACCGAGTGCCGGTATCGCTCCCAGGTTTGGAGCGTGACAAACATGACATGTGAAATACTAGGTGTACAGCCACCCATTCTGGTGGAAACACTAAACTCATAAGCTACTTGCTCGATCCTTAGTAGGATCCTATATGGCCTAATGTATCTAGGACTGAGCTTTCCTTTCTTCCCAAATCTTATAACACCTTTCATAGGCGAAAATTTCAGAAACACCCAATCATCATGAAATGCTAGTTCTCTACTACGCATGTCCGAATAGGACTTTTGGTGACTCTGAGCCATCTTTAAATGCTCTTGAATCAACTTGACTTTATCCATAGCCTGATAGACCAAATATGGTCCCAACAACTTCGTTTTGCCAACTTTGAACCAAGCAATTGGCTATCTACACATTCGCCCATAGAAAGCTTCATACGGTGCTATCTGGATACTAGAATGGTAGCTGTTATTATAAGAAAACTCAATGAGAGATATGTGATCATCCCAATTACCTTTAAAAATGAAGGACATATCCTTAGGTGTCTGAAGAGTGCACTCTGCTTGGCCATCTGTCTGAGGATAAAAAGATGTGTTGAGGTTTACTCTTTATGAAAGGACTCCTAAAAGTTCAATACAAATTGAGCATCACAATCTAAAATGATGGACAATATAGTGCCATGCAATCGGACGATTTCATTAATGTACAAATTGGCATAATCTTCTATTGAATATGTAGTCATTACTGGCAAGGACTGCACTAGCTTGGCAAGTCGATCTATAATCCCCCAATCAAATCATGCTTTCAAAATGAGAGAGACAATCCTGTTATAAAGCCCATATTTACCATCTCAACTCAAGAATATGTGTATTCTATGGTAAACCAGTAGGCTTTTTGCTGGTCGACTTTCCGTTGCTGACAATTCGGACACTTGGCTACATAGCCTGCAACGTTCCTTTTCATGTCGTTCCACCATAAATCTCCTTGGGGAACCTCGCTGGACAGAATGCTTGGAATTATGGGCCTTTAGCATGATCCTCCCTCTCGAAGTCCATCTATGTATGAAACACACAATCCGTCTTGGTACCTCAAAGTACCATCATCTCCCCCTTGTTCAAAAGCCCTCGTCTTATGCTTATGAATCCCCTCTTTCAGCTACAACAAGTAGGGATCATCAAACTGTTTCTCCTTCACTTCGGCTACTGAGGAGGAACAAGTCCTGTTCTGGAAAAAAACTCCACCATCTTTAGAGTCCAAAAGTCGAACTACTATCTTGGCTAAGTGGTGAACTTCTTTCACCATAGTTCTCTTGTCTGTCTCAATCATGAGTTTTACTTCCCATACTTGATTATATTTTTAAGGTACTTCCTTAAAACACTTATAGTATCTTTGTGAGCTAATTTTTTGACCAGTACTCTGAAGATTAGTCTCGTGCAATTGCACTACCCTCGTGACACATAACGGGGCATGGATTTATAATTTTTTTTTGCGATCACTTTATCAACAATACGTAAGCTCGAAGATCATTCTACTTCCCATTTCTTACATACGCTAGGCATATTCCTTGTGCTAGTTATATAATTATTCCCTCATTACAGAAATGAGTTCTTTTTTTTGTATCCCATGCTAACATTTCAGGTTTGAAACTCCAAGTGGCCTTAGTGACGATTTTCACATCTCCCCCTTAGACTAAAGGTTAAGGTCTTATGCTTTTAGATCTTTCTCTTTTGTTGGGATCCGAATAACTTTCCTTATTTTATGCAATTCTTTGCACTTTACATCAATGACGACTCATCTTCCTACTAACGTTTGAGCAATCTTTCTAACTAGGAATAACCAAATTACTTACATAAAAGGAAAGTTAATGTATTCACAACTATCATACATGATCTTAATGATTTAACTCTACTTACATAAAAGGAAAGTTAATGTAGTTGGTTCTCTTACTGCCTAGCTGATTTTGTTTTCTTCCACTATCACTGTACTTCGGGTTTAACTTAAACTCTTTGTGTTCTAACATGCGTTCGGTGTTTCAAATTTTTATCCACTCACAAGTGTTAACCTAGCTAAGTAAATCAAATCGTACCTTTACTTGCTCTGCTGAAATTGCTAATTCACTATATCTACTCAAAATTCACTTACTATTGTTTTACTAACCACCTGTTAGCATCGTATTTTCTTTTTTTGCTTTGAATAACTAAAGTGAAGCATAAGGTTATTCTTATCTTCCCTCATCATCGGACCCTATTGTCTGGTTGCACACTATCTTTCTTTTATTTTTTTTTACTATGTACATGGATCACACTTAGGAAAATTACATCTGTCTTAAACGAAATTGGAATATCTAACTCCAAATTTTTTGTACACTTCAAAATCATAATAGACTATAAACATTCGGGGTAAACACTTAGTCACATAACCTAAGGGGAACTGCCATATCCTTTATCTCACAATAATAACTGCTTCTTATAGTAACTTACTAACATAGTATTTTCTAGTTCTAATATGAATAAATTTGAACAACTTAAAATCATTCCTTGAAATTCAATATCAGCTGCTGTTGATTCTCATTTCGTGCATCATATCTTCTTAGTCATTTGAAATGTTTCTGTCTCCTATTTATTTTGCCCTTAGGCTCTTTTGTGTCCAAAACTATAGTGATCAATTCACGCCCATTGCAATTAAATTCTTAGCATGTTATACCATGGGGTCTGATATCTGAACTATCATCATCCAACCTGTGGCTCCATTTTTGAGAATTAAAATGAAATTGTTTTGTGAGGTAAAACACATATGGATACACTACCATACACAAACTTGTCCTTTAAGGTATACAATCATCTACTTAATAACTTCCTGCACCATTTGATGAGTCTTGGGTCTTAATCTGGATCTAAAACATGCGAAGATTTCTCTATAATCACTATTACTTACATTTTCTTTTATCATCCATAGGCATCACCGTATATTCAGAAGTCACCATATTTTGGATACACTGAAAATTAGAGATTTGGTGATAAATAACTAAATATTGGCATACTGAATAACCATAAATATATTAACTGAAAGACTGTATAACTAGTAACTGAGGTAAACTGATAACCATAAAACATGATAACTGCATTCGTACTTTCTGATAAGGTTATGCTCTAATATGTACTACTATCTATTTTATCCCACTTTCAACATCCTCTCAAGTCTCATCTGTTACTAACCTATACTACATAATTATACTGTAACAACCCGACCGGTCGTTTTGAGTATTATAGCCCCATTACCCATTTATTGCATATTCTATGCTCATTTGTTATTATATGACTTGCTGGGGTGGTTGGTTTGGTTCTGGGGATGATTCGGAATGGGTTGGGACTCTTAGTCCCAAGGTTAAAAGCCTAAGTTAGAAGAGTTGACCGGATATTGACTTATGCATAATTGACTCTGGAACAGAGTTTTGATGGTTCTGATAGCTCCGTATAGTTATTTTGGACTTAGGAGTTTGTCCGAATATTGATTTGGAGGTCCATTGATGATTTTGGCTTAAATTGGTGAAAGTTGGGAAAGTTGAAGTTTGGAGAATTGAGAAGTTTGACCGAACGTAGACTTTGTGGTTATCGAGTCAGATTTTGGTTTCGGAAGTTGGAATAGGTCTGTTGTGTCATTTATGACTTGTGTGCAATATTTGGGGTCAATCGGAGTTGGTTTGATATTCGGCATCAATTGTAGAAGTTGGAAATTCAATAGTTTCATTAAGCTTGAATTGGGATGCGATTCGTGTTTTTGATTTTGTTTGATGTCATTTGAGGCTTCGACTAAATTCGTAGTGTTGGGACGTGTTGGTATATTTGGATGGAGTCTCGGGGGCCTCGGGAGTGATTCGGGTTGAAATTTAGGATGAGTTTGGACTTGAGGAATTGCTGAAGTGCACCAGGTCTGGTGTGATCACACCTGCGAAGAATTTGGTCGCAGGTGCGTGACCGTAGAAGCGAATGAAGCATCACAGATGCGGTTTTAGCTGGAGCTATAGGGATGCACAAGTGCGAGGGTTTTGTCTGCATATGCGCAATCATCGAAGTGGGAAAGTGATGCGCAGTTGCGAAGTGGCGTGAGGCTGCAGTTTCCATAGAAGCAGAGAGGAGGATGCTGGTGCGGCTTCGCAGATGTGGAGCCTTGTCCGCAGAAGTAAGGGCAGGAGGCCTTAATGGAAACCAAAGAAGCGGAATATTTGTCGCGATTGCCAGACCGCTGATGCGGTTAAGTTGATCGCATGTGCGAAAGTACTAGCAGTCTATTATTTCGAAGGGTTACAAGATTTTATTTATTTTTGAACTTGGGGAGCTTGGATTGAGGCTGTTTTTGAAGGGGATTTCACTAGATTTCAAGAGGTAAGCCACTTTTGATCATTTTTATTCATTAATATTGAATACCCATTGAATTTCCCACCCAAATTATGTGTTTTTAAGGTGGAATTTGGGAAATTTTGGACTGGAGATTGGAGAGTAAGATTTGGGAATTTGGGTGACGGTTCAATGTTGGAATTGAGTAATTTTTATATGGTTGGACTCGTTATTGAATGGGTGTTTAGATTTTATTAATTTTGTTGGATTCCTAGACGTGGGCCCGAGGTTGACTTTTTGGCTTTTGTTAAAGAACCTAGTTTTATCATATGGAATTGATTCCTACAGCTTGTGTTGATTGTATTAAGTTGTTTATGGTTAGATTTGAGTCGTTCGGAGGTTCGCGAGGCAAGGGCTTGTTGGAGTAGAAATTTGCACGGTTTGAGGTAAGTAACACTTCTAAACTTGGTTCTGAGGGTATGAATCCCTAAATTACCTGCTATGTGGTTGGTGTTAAGGTGACACACATGCTAGGTGATGGGCGTGTGGGAGTGGACCGTAGAAATTGTGACTCGGTCAATTCCATGGAACTGTGTAGTCATCTAATCTTGTTATTATTTGTGTACTCTCCATGTGTTAAAGGAATTGAGCTATGATTCATGTTAGAAATCATGTTTAGGCTATATGATGGTACTGTTGGGGATCCATAGAGGTCGGTTTGTTGTTGAATTATTTGCTAATTTTTGATCATTTACTCAGTCACGTCTATCCTGTACATATTATATCTCAGTATCTGTAGCCATTATTGTCACATCTTATTATCATTGTTTGGGTTGTTTGTTATGAGAGTTGTGAGCCCGAGAGACTGGAGAGATTGATGACTGAGTGAGGATGAGGGCTTGATTATGAGTGATAGTGCGAGTGCCGAGTGATTGGGAGGACTGTGTGACTGGGAGGATTGAGTGATTGATCGTGCTGAGTGATATTTAATACTCTAAGAGTATGCATATGACTTTATCACTATGTTGCATTACAGCTGGCATGCATAACTGACATGTAGATATGTTGATGTATCACTCAACATATCAGTCACACTTGGTATATTTTATCTGTGTTGAACTTAAACTGTTAAATTTGAAAGCATGCCTACATTTATGTACTGTTTAAATCTATATTTGGACTGTACCTGTCTGAGCTCGTCACTACTTTTAGCCTAAGGTTAATCCAGTTACTTATTGAGTATATTGGGTCGGTTGTACTCATACTACACTCTGCACTTCGTGTGCAGATCTAGGTACTTCCGGGTATGGCGACTGCTAGCTTTGGAGCTTTATCTGTTGGAGACTATCGAGGTAGGTGCCTTGGCATCCGCGGACCTTGACTCTCCTTCTCTTCAATTATTTGTACTGTTCTATCTTTCTAGATAGTGTTTTAGCAATTAGACTATGTTGTCATTTAGATGCTCGTGCAATCAGTGACTTGGGGGATTTTATATTAATTCGCAGTATTTCCTTATTAGTAAATTATGAGATTTTCACTATTTAAGCTTATTTCAGTATGCTTTAAATTAAAGATGCGTGGTTATTTGTGAGTTGTTGGTTTGACTAGTATTGTGATAGGCGCCATCACGACATGTGAGATTTTGGGTCGTGACTATTCCCCAATAGGCAATCATATCCTCTAGGACCTTGGGTTTTCCTACCTGTTGCTTGGGTATTCGATACATCTGGAATTCGATAAGAAGAAAAGGTTACCTATTGCTCTAAGCTTCATGGCACGATCTAGAGTAGAAAGAAATGAGACAATCCTGAATGTCTTGGTAATTAACCATTTATATGCGTGGCCGACACGCACATATAGAGGAAACTCCACTAGACACGGCTTCATGGATTCCCTAGGACACTTGAACCTATTTCTCTGATACCAAGCTTTGTCACGCCCCGAACGTGGACCTGGATGTAACACGGCACCCGGTGCTTGACTACTTATGACCAAGCGAACCAACTGGCTGGCTTAATATACATGTGATATCATAACATACCGAATGCGGAAGATAAACTAACACATGTTGATATACTAATAGTCTAAATAATATAAATCAAAGTGCGAAAACACATTAATATAAGTCTCAAACATATCTGTATCCAACATTGCTTAACATGAAAAGCTTGCGTCTATGCCTAACTGTTACTCTAGTCTATGAAGCCTCTAATGAAGTATTGAAAACACTAACTATCTATAAATACTGAAAACTGTGAAGTAATGATAATGCTACGAAAGAACTAGGGCTCACCAAATAGCTAATATGAGAATCATAGCGCTCTGAATCATCAACCTGTAAATCATTAGCTAAATTATAAGATGCAGGCCCCGGGTGAAAGGGACGTCAATACATTTGAGTTGCACTGGTATGTAAAGCAACTGAAAGAAAGAACTGTAAATTATGAAGTGGAAACTGAACGGATAACTGATAACTGAAATGATAACTGCTGAAACTTAAACTAAAATGATAACTGATAACTAATAACTAAATTGGTATCTGATAACTGAACTGAACAAAGGAAGTAAGGATATGAATACTCCCTCTTCTGGATGATGAACCACATGTTTATCTGAGTAGAGTACGGCCTCGGGCCCAATATATATGTGCAAAAGCTATAGCCGCGGGCCCAAGTATACGAATACATAACTACGGCCTCAGGCACAAAGATGCATAAAGCATAAACTACGGCCTCAAGCCCAAATATGTATAAAGCATGAACTATGGCTTCAGTTCCAAATATGCATAAATCATAAACTACGGCCTCAGGCCCCAATGCAGGTGTTCAACATTAAGGGATTTAAAATTAGGAACTGAGTATCATAATGTAATACATGATGCTGAAATACTGAATCACTCTACGTAATATAATACTAGAATTCTAAATAGAACTAGACTAAGACATATGCTCATGAATTGATTATGAAAACTGAAACATCAACTTTTTATGACATGCTAAGCAATCTAGACTAAGATTCATGGGCATCAAACACAAGTATATATTGATTACGCACTGAGCTTACAATGTTCGGAATGAAAGTCATGAACGAACTACTAAGCTAAAGAATAGAAGTTCCGCAACCATTCAAGGAACTAAGCTTAATTATATTTCTTAGGCAATTAGTAACGTTGTAAAAGAAACGTAGAGTAGGGAGAATTATTAACATTCCCAAACATAGAGAGTTAGCCTCACATACTTTGACTCTGGCCTTTTTAGGCATATCATAATGTCTGTCGCCTCTTTCAACGATAATCTACGGCAATGATGTCTCTATCAAATATTTAATGATATGAAGGATTTACCCAAGTTAATAAGGTGTTGGATAATTGAAATTAACTTAGAATCATTGTTAGAACTTACCTTGGATGATGGGGGAGTTAGGTTCTTGAGAGCTTCCCTTTCTAGATTAAGTTTTCGTGTTTTGCGGTGCGGGGGACAAGGTAGGGCTTTTAAATAAGTTAACACATCCCAAAAACTTAGGAGGAAATAAAAGTAGCTTGAATAAACATCATCGGCACGAGGTATCATCATAGGCGCCAAATAACAGTGCAAGACGCCATTTGAGGTGCCAAAACTACATGGCCTTGCACTGTGCTAAGGTTAATGATTTGGAAACTGCCTTGCACTGTCAGGGGTATGATCCACGTCCAATGCACGCTCAATAGTGAGTAGAAATGGTCGTCAAAAGAATAGTGCCCAACAAGAGTCGGGGTCAATTGCCACATGGCGTTAATATGGGTGTTAGTGTATACATCTGATCAGAGCAGATGAACTAACTAAATTGTGCTTCCAAATAAGGGATTTTTTTTTCTACTTCTAAATTAACACTAACAATTATAAACTAATGAGCAGAAACTAGAAAGCGAGTGATTAGTTGGTTAAAAGGCCTAGGGATATGACCTTCACCTAGGTGTTCGCCTAATGGGTTATTTACGTTAACACTTGTTTTACTGATCGGGGTGTATCATAGCTCTCTACTCTACGAGCTCAAGTCGGGTTTTCTCTATCTCTAGTTCAAACCCTTTAATTAGGCTAATCAAATCCTTAATTAGCCTTATTTCTTGTTAGCCAAGTTTTCCTAGACTAGGTCTCTCTTTCTTAAGTAAAGACCAATTTAAAAAAGCATTAATCAATGTTTGTAACCATTAATTATAAAATTAAAGCATAAACAAGGCTAAATAATCAACACCCAATCATAAACAAACATTAAATTAAATACTCATAGGTTTACATACTAGGGTTGGGTCACAACCCTTGTAAAAGTCTAGCTACTCGTACTAAAAAATGAAGAAAACAAAGAAGAACTACTAATTAAACTATAATATAAAATTAAAATGATAAACTATGATGTTTTTATCCCAAAATGATCAAAATTTGCATAAAATGAAAAACTACAACGGCTACAGCTGCTTGAACTTCAAAACTTGAATTAAAAATGTGATTCCCGTCTATTTATAATGGCCCAAAATTCGTTGACAAAAATGCCCCCCGGAGGTTCTGCGGCCGCACAATTCCATATGTAGTCCGCACATTGCTTGGTTCTACAAGGAACTGGATTCTACAGCCATACAATTTGGACTGCGGCTGCAATGCAGCTTTTGCAGCCGAACAATTCTTGTGTGGTCCGCACTTCAGGCAAGGCTTCACTCTTGATCATTTGCACACTCTCTGAACTTTTTGAATACTTGTCAGTATGGACCATGTTTTGCGGCTGCATAATTCATGTGTGGTCCGCACAATTCATGTGCGGTCCGCATTTTTGCTTAAATTACCGCTGGGCTCTTCACCAGTTCTGTGGCCGCAGAGGGAATTCTGCGGTGCGCACTTGCGTCTACGGCCGCAGAAATACCTCTATGGACCGCACTTCTTATGTGCTGTGCTCCTTCTTGCCTTGTGAGTTGGAATGCTCCTTTTGGAGTTGAATTTCTTCATAAGAGCCCAAATTCCAACATTCCTGCTATTTGTACACTTTCATTAGTTTTGGGAACATAAATCAATACTTTCAGACTAAAACAAAAGTAAAAGGTACTAATAAGAGTCAAAATCCACACTTATCAACTCCCCCAAACTTAAGTCTTTGCTTGTCCTCAAGCAAAAAGATTAGTTCTCACCTCCTCAAAATTAAAGGTCATTTCATCGAGTCAATGGTGAGCCATTCATACTCAATTGGGACCAACAATTGCCCACACTACTCATGCACTATCAACAAGGTGACAAGTCAAATATTCATGCACATTTAGTTCTAGTGCGATATTTGAGATTCAAGAATTGACTTACTCATCAAGGACTCGTGTTCTATCATATAGGTCATGGTGGACTCCAAACACTTCCTCCTCTACCTTCCATTTTCTAAGCCCACTTAAAATGTTAGCACTCATTCATGAAAGATTCACTCTTCTCTCACAAGATAATGTCACAAGTACGGCATCAAGTACCATGGGCTTGCCCCTCATACAGATCACCACTAATGTAAGCTTACTTAGTTCAAAATCAAGTAGGACTTCTTTCGAGTTGTAATGAAGGCTTTTGGATTAGGGTAGGATACCATCCGGGTAAGTGGTTACACCTTTCCTTAAGCACTCCACATTTTCATTTCTCAGTTCACAATTACCAATTCTTAGAGGCATTTTCTTTTTGTTGGGGGCTAGAGAGACTTGACATCACTCTTTCTTGTTTATTTCATTCGTTTTCTCCCTTTGATTCTCATTTTAGGGATCATTACCTCTTTTTGCAACCATCACCCCTTCCACTTATTCTCTTTTTTGCATTTTTTTTCCTTTTGTTCTTTTTCTATTCGTGCCTTCTCTTTTCATCGAGATCATTTCTTTTCTCTTTTTGTGCCTTGATACCTTTTTCAAATTCCTCATCTCTCCTCCAAACTTATGCTTTAAACCACTTATTTCATAAGAGTGCTAAGGAAAGTCCGGGTGTCAAGAGAGGATCACGACAAAATGGGTAAAGGTTTATAACATGGTTATAAAATGAGAAAGGCTAGAGGCTCAAAGGGGATTGACTGGGGATAAATACATTGGTTGGCAATAGAAAGCTCAAACGGGCCAAGGAAAGACTAGAATCATTTCTCAAACCAAGAAAAACTTAGGATTTCGCCTTGGAGCACATTCAGAGCATGTTCTAGACCATTCGCACAGATACTCGGACTAGCAACAATTCATCTCACCTCTCACCCAACTACATCGTAAAAGAGGATAGAGTCAAGAGCCTACAACAACCACGCTTAAGTTTAAAGATCATTATGGTCCAATAAACCACTTGATGATTGCCAAAGTGAACTCAAGAGTCTCAAAGTCACTAACTAGAGCTATTTTCTTTCAAAACCTTGTCTCTAACCATAAGCACATAGTTAAGTGTGTTGGTACCAAATGAAGCATGATTAACTCTTTTTCGAGACTTACTTGATTAGGCCTTTTTATTCATTACTACTACTACTACTACTACTATTATAACCTAAACATATAAATAGGCTCATTACCTTAAGAAGGTTGTCGTGCCATCCATCGTTGGGACGAGTCACCCGGTTCACCCAAAAACTACTTTTGGAAAGAACTATGGCGTTAAGAAAAAAAAAAGGCTTATTATCTACGAAAGCATAAAAAGAAGTTGCTTAACAAAACAAGAACTAAAGCGGAACAATAAAAGAAGCTAATGAACAATAACTATTAAAGATACATAACTAAAAAATAAGAAAATAAAGAGAATCATCAAATTATTACCGTCCAAATGTATCCAAAATGTGTCAATGTATTAAATAAACTCCATCCTCCCCCCCCCCCCC
>MCJB01025821.1:94491-117873 GCA_002018475.1 Nicotiana obtusifolia
CCCCCCCCCCCCCCCCCCCGAATAAAAGTAAGCATTGTCCCTAATGCTTAGCAAAATAAGAGTGAAAGAAGAGAGGGTGAAGAGAACTCCTTAAGGATCCTTGGACATCTCAGTGTCCCCAGCAATATCATCTCCATCATCGTCAAATCTAGGCGTGGCAGGAATGGTGACCATAGCACGCACTACCTTAGTAGTGTCGACAGCAAGGTCTGGCTCCTCAGACTGGCCAGCTGGTGCTACCGGTGCAGATGGTGCTGATGGATTTGGGACGGACTGGTGCGGGTCAAGTAGCATATCAAAAGGTAGGTCCCCAGCTGTAGCAAGTCCAGTTACCTCCTTACCTCCTTTCTGAGCTTGTCAACTGATTTCTTGTTTTCCTGGGACTTCCTTATCTTCTTAAATTCTTTTCCCAACTTCTCAATAACCGAACCATACTGCACCAAGGTGTCCATGATCGTCTTTTGGTTGTCCAGAATCTTCTTGAGTGTCTAATCAATGGCAGAGGGGGCCTGTGGTGCCTGTGTAGTGGACTGCACTGCAGTAGTACCAGATAAGTCAGACAACTTTGAAGTAGCTATCTGCATCAAATTTTTGAGACTCGCCAATGTCTGGGAGACTCGCAGAGCAGATACTGGAGCTATAGTCATGGGCACTGGCCTCAGAGCAGGAGTAAGGGCTGCCATGGGAGCTATGGTAGGAGCTAAGGATGATGGCGGAGGCATAGAAGTGACATTAGAAGAGAGCTCAGCAGAGGTGGATGGAAGGTCCGCTGCCTCAGTAACTACCACTACTGGCTCAGCAGACTGGCCTGTGGTGGTAGAATGCTGGGTTTTCTTCTTTGGTTTGGTCTCATCCATCAGTGAATACCAATCAAATGGCTTCTTCGGCTTCACCTTGGTGTTAAAAGATCTTGGCTCTACCTTTGCATCAGTGAGGTACTCTATGATAGTGTTGGGATAAGGGTAGGCCAAGCTAGCTTGCCATGCTACCAAAGAAATGTTGGCCGACATCACAGCACCCACATTAATTGGGTACCTGACATTGATGGAAGCCACAAGAATAGCCCAAGGAAGAGGTAGATGAGTCTCATTCTGGCTTGGATCTAGTCTGCAACAAAGAAAGGTCTGCCACCCTTTCGCCTCGACGCTCAATGTGTTTCACTGAGTCGGAACCCCAACGGTAATCTATGGTGGTGGTGGCCCTAGTGGTGCTAAGATCTTAGCCAGCCAAGGTCAGACTTCTTCCTTCATTGCACATTTCTCCAGATACTCCTTTGGCTCCACATCCTCGAATCCCAAGTACGCGTTTTAGCATATGCTGATCAAACCTCACCTTGAGGTTCCGTACTTTGGTGACCTTCGTCCTGTTCTTTATGTGAGGAACATTAGCATAGAACTCTCGGACAATGTATTCCTTTGCATCCTCAACTCTTTCACTGAACCACATCCAACCCTTTCTCGCTCTTATCTGTCTCGAGATCGGCGGGTTATATTTCTCCAAGTCTTTCAATAGGAACTATCTCTCAAGAGTCAACGGCCACACTGGCCACCACATACGAAAATCAGTAAAGACAGCCAAACTGACAAACCTATCCTCTCATACCTCCTTCTTCTTTGATCTCTCCAAGCCCGTGGCTGTACTATCTCCCCCTCAACCATCATTGGGTATCTCTAGTGTAGTTTGTACCTCTGTTTCTGGTGTAGCTGATGGCTCAGAGGCCTGGCTAGCACTCTCTAACCCCTCGGAGGTGCTGTGAGATGAAGAGGGCTCATCCCTGAGCTAATATCTCCCATGTGGCCTCGACTTTGTGGTTTTCTGCTCCTCCTGAAAAGAGGCTGAGTTGCCCTCTGACACTTCCCTAGACGGGACGTAGGAACTAAACTCGGAGAGGTCTGCACCTCTCCCTATGCCTACTGTGGCATTCTTTCTGATGGTCTTATGCTGGCCAAGGAGCAAGGTACCTCTACCTCGACCCCTAGAAGATTCACCCCTTCCCTTTATAGTGTTGCCTCTACCTCTCGATCGAGCTATTGTCTGTGTCAAAGCAAAGAAGACTGTCAGTTATAATTCATTATTGAATGCATTCGGGACTTATGTAAGCGAGGGAGGAATAATTGGACACAGTAGGGTGCTGATTATCATATAGGTCTACAGGTAATGGGTTATGCAGTCCGCACATTTTTGATGTGCGGCCGCATAATTTTGTTCTGCGGCCGCAAAAAGGAAGTGTGGTCCGTACAATTTGGAAGTGCGGCCACACTTTAGACTCTCAAAGTGCAGAGTCTTTGAAGACAGTGCGATGGTCGATCTGTGTCATCTTGAGAAATCTGCGGTCCGCACATTTTAAATTGCATCACAGATCCCTGCTTAATTGAGGTGCAAAAACTCCTAATCTGCAGACCGCATATATTCAAGTAAGGCTGCAGATTTCAAAAGTTACGAACAGTCATATTTTTTTCTACTTAGATTTTTAAATTTCTTGCACAAATAGACATGGCAACATGGTAAAAACATGAAATTTCACTAACCCAAACCCATTAGAGCATGTATTGTAATTACCCAGTTCAGATCTACCCATATGGATACATAGTTGAACTATAATAACATATGGCTTCAAAAGAACTAAAATATTACAATTAAACTAACACAAAAATTTAACATGAAATTGAAGCATACCAAATAGAGTGAGTGCAATGGCTGAATAATCACAGGTGGTTGTGTGTGAGGATAGTTAAAATCTCTCAAGAAAATCAACAAAGAAACAGTGTTTGTTGAGAGAGGGAAACGTGTAAAATGATCTCTATTCCTCTATTTATACCAAGTGTTTGCAAAGGGAAAAGAGTCAAGTGCGGCCACACATTTTCATGTGCGGTCCGCACTCTGTCACCTAGTTGAAAGTCTCAGATCTCAATGTGCGGTCCGCATATTTTCAGGTGCGGCCACAGATTTCACGTGCGGTCACAGATCAGCCTCCATACTGACAAGCTCAAACTTCAGAGAGTTGGCATTTTGACACTTTTTCAATACTTCAAATGTGCGTTCCGCATGATAAATTTGTGGCCGCAATGCTCTTCTGTCGTGGCACATAGAAATGTGCGGCTCGCACAAATAAAATGTCTTTCGCAGAATTTTGAACACTTAGCCATATCTTTGTCCACTTTTCTTGTAAGTCACACTCATCCCTGTAGCACACTTCAAATCAAGTTAGAATACAAATAACACCTAACTACAAAAGAAAAAGGAAAAGAACATGGGTTGCCTCCCAAGAAGCAGCTCATTTAACGTTGCGACACGATGCAAAATACCCTCAAGTGAAGTGAATGACCGCCACCACGTGGCTATCTCCAACCTTGCCCAAGTAGTGCTTCATCCGGTGACCATTAACTCGGAATACTTCATTGATTTTGTTCTTCAAGTCTAATGAACCAAAAGGTGCCACACCAACAATTTCAAATGGGCCAGTCCACTTGGGTTTTAGCTTCCCGAAAAAGATTCTCAACCTTAAGTTAAACAGCAATACAAGATCACCCACCTTGAACTCTTTTTCCAAATGTATTTGTCATGAAGATATTTCATCTTTTCTTTCAACAAGACGAACTCGCATAAGCTTGGTACCAGAACTCATCTAATTCATACAAATGTGCAATCCTTAAGTTAGCAGCTACATCCTAATAAAGATTTAACTTTCTTAAAGCCCACGTTGCCTTGTGCTCTAGTTCCACTTGAAGATGACAAGATTTTTCAAACACCAACCGGTATGAAGACACTTCGATAGGTGTTTTATAAGCCGTCTGATAATCCCATAATGCATCATCAAGCTTCTTGGACCAATCCGTTCAGTTAGCATTCACCGTTTTAGACAAGATACTCTTTATCTCCCGGTTGGTGACTTCCACTTGCGCACTAGCTTGTGGGTGATAGGGAGTCATGACTTTGTGAGTAACATCATACTTGCTAAGTAAAGTGTCAAAAGCCTTGTTGCAAAAGTGTGCTCCCCCATTGCTTATAATTGCACGTTAAGTACCAAACCTTGTGAAAATATTCTTCTTTAAGAAAGCCACTACGCTTCTCACCTCATTGTTACGTAAAGAGATGGCCTCAACTCATTTGGACACATAATCCACCGCGACCAAGATGTAGGTGTTTTCACAAGAACTCACAAAAGGGCCCATGAAGTCAATGCCCCACACATCGAAAATATCAATCTCCAAAATGGTTGTGGGAGGCGCTTTATTTTTCTTTGAGATTCCACTGGCCTGTTGACATTCATCACATCTTTTCACTAACTCAGTAGCATCCTTTTAAAGAGTGGGCCAATAGAAACCACAACTAAGCACTTTGTCCGTCGTTCTTGCTCCACCATGATGACCACCATATGGAAAAGATTGACAAGCCCCAAGAATATCACCTTGCTCTTCTTCCGATACACACCTCCTAATCATGCCATCCATACAAACCCGGAAAAGGTATGGTTCATCCCAATAATAATATTGACAATCCCTTTTGAGCTTCTTCCTTTGGTTTGAAGAGAACTCATTCGGAATGATTCCACACACAAGAAAATTTGCTAAGTACGCGAACCATGGCACCTCTTTCATTGAAATTGCCAAAATTTGCTCATCGGGAAAAGAGTCATTGGTTTCAAGGCCATCATGTGGCCTCCCCTCCTCCTCCAAACAAGACAAGTGGTCCGCCACTTGGTTTTCACTACCTTTCCTATCTTGGAAGTCAATATGAAATTCTTGTAACAAGAGTACCCATCTCATCAACCGAGCTTTGCAGTCCTTTTTTCTCATAAGATAATGAAGCGCCGCATGATCCGTGTGGACAATAACTTTTGCACCCATCAAGTACGGGCAGAACTTCTCAATTGCAAACACAATAGCAAGGAGCTCTTTCTCCATAACGGTATAGTTGACTTGGGCACTATTCATGGTCTTTCTAGCATAGTAGACCATATGCAAAAACTTGCTGATATGTTGCTCCAAAACAGCTTCAACCGCTCGTCACTTGCATCTCACATGAGTTCAAAAGGCACACTCCAACTTGGAGCGGTGATGATGGGAGTAGTTGTCAACTTGAGCTTCAACAATTCAAAAGCTCTCATGCAATCATCATTGAAATTAAACTTGGCATCCTTCTCAAGAAGCTTGCACAACGGGTTCACCACCTTAGAGAAATCTTTGATAAAGCGCTGGTAAAAACCCGCATGGGCTAAGAGACTCCGCACACCCTTCAGCGATGTTGGGGTGGAAGCTTAGAAATCACCTCAATCTTTGCTTTGTCAACCTCAATTCCATTCCTTGAGATTTTATGGCCAAGGATAATACCTTCCTCAAACATGAAATGGCATTTCTTCCAATTGAGTACCAAATTGATTTCTTCACATCTAGCCAACATTTTGTCTAAATTTGCAAGACAATCATAAAAAGTATCCCCAACCACCGAGAAGTCTTCCATGAAAACGTCAAGGTAATCCTCCACCATGTCCATGAAAATAGCCATCATAAACCATTGAAAAGTCGTCGGTGCGTTGCACAAACCAAATGGAATCCGCTTGAAAGAAAAAGTACCATAGGGACACGTAAAGATTATTTTCTCTTGATCTCCCAAAGCAATGAGAATTTGGTTGTAGCCTGAGTACCCATCAAGAAAACAATAGAAAGCACGGCCGGCCAATCTATCGAGCATTTGATCTAAGAAAGGAAGTAGAGAGTGATCCATCCTTGTGACTTTGTTGAGCTGGCGATAATCCATACACACCCTCCAACCGGTCACCGTTCTTGTAAGAATCAATTCCTTCTTGTCATTGGTGACCACCTTCATGTCCCCCTTCTTTGGGACACATTGAACCGGAGAAGTACATAAACTACCGGAAATGGGGTATACAACCCCGCCATCCAACCACTTGATAATATCCTTCTTGACAACTTCTTGCATAGCCTCATTGAGTCATTTTGACGTTCAGTAGATGGTTTAGCACCATCCTCCAACTTGATCTTTTGTATGCAAAAGGTGGTGTTTATACCCCGAATATCCTCCAAGGTCCACTAATAGCCTTCTTCCTCATTTGTAGCATAGCCAATGTGGAATGTACCTGCACGTTAGTCAAACAAGAGGAAAGAATAACCGGTAAAGTAGAACAAGCGCCAAGAAATTCATACCGAAGATGTGGAGGCAATGGCTTCAACTCCAAGGTAGGTGGCTCTTCAATAGAAGTAACTGTAGGAGGAGTCTTCCTATTTTCAAGATCCAAGGACAATTTTCGGGGTGCATAGTTGTACGATCCCATTCCTTGCAAAGAATTCACACATTCCATGAAGCCATCCATCTCGTCATCATCAAAGTTGAGCAAGACGGCCTCCAACATATCACCAACATTGATTGTTTCACTTGTATCATCAATAATGATATCGGTCACCAAATCTACAAAAGAACAAACCTCATTGCTATTTGGTTGCAGCATGGACTTACACACTTTTTCATCACCAACCTCGAAAGTGAGTTCTCCGGCTTCAACATCACAAAGGGCCTTACCCGTAGAAAGGAAAGGTCTCCCAAGAATAATTGGTACCTCATAATCAACCTCACAATCTAGAATGACAAAATCCACCGGAAGAATGAATTTATCAACCCGGACCAAAACATCTTCAATCACACCCAACGGCCTTGTCATGGTAGGGTTGGCCATTTGCACTCTCATAGAGGGGGGTCTTGGTTGCCCAATCCCCAAAGTCTTGAAAACCGAATAGGGAATCAAATTTATACTTGACCCAAGATCACAAAGAGCTTTAGGAAATTAGGCACTTCCAATTGTACAAGGAATCATGAAAGCACCGGGATCCACCATCTTAGGAGCCATTCAATGAAAAATTGCACTCACTTGATAAGTGACTTTGATGGTCTCAAAATTCATTGATTGCTTCTTTGTCATAACATCATTCATAAACTATGCATAACCGAGCATTTGTCCCAAAGCTTCGATCAGTGGCTCATTGATTGAAAGACTCTTCATCATTTGAATGAACTTCTTGAATTGATTCTCACCATTTTTCTTGGCAAGTCTTTGAGGTTATGGAGGTGGAGGCTTAGGCAATGGTGCCTTAGCTTTTGCATTACGTGGCTCCGGTATGTCAATAATGTATTCCCTAGACGGGTTCACCTCTTCTTGAGTCTCTTCCACACTATCATCAATATCAATCCGAACTTCCTTATTAGGTCGAACAACATTGTTCGGGATCTGTTCTTCTTGAATCACTTGATCATCATTAACAAAGTCACCTTCCACTTGAGGTGGGTGCATTCCCGCCTCTTCCACTTCTTGTGATAACCGCCATAGCATGCCCTGTATTGTTACCACCCTTTGGGTTTCCCACTGTGTCACTTGGTAGTGCCTCCTAAAGACGAGAATTAAAAGCTTGAGAGATTTGCCCCATTTGAACCTCTAAGTTGCAGATTGATGTGTTGTATGAGGTAAGTTGGGCATCCAAGTCGGCATTATTTTCCATCATTTTCTTGAACATACTTCCAATACGTCCCATCTCATTGTTTGAAGAACTTGAACCATGAAAAAGATAAGGAGGTGGTTACTCGGTTGTTGATACATTGGGGGCCTTTGAAAACCCGACCCCCAATTGCCTTGATTGTTACTCCATCCACCTTGATTGTTGCCTCCCCAATTTCTTTGGCTGCTTCAACTCCAATTTCCTTGATTGTTGTTGTTGTGGAAATTTCCTTAATTTTTAGAATTCCAATTGCCATGATTGTTTTCTGGTCGCCATTGTTGTTGTTTGGGTCTTGGATGTTATTTCTTTTCCCTTGAAAATTGTTCATATATTGCACTTCCTCCTCTTTTTCATTATAAGAATCATCTTGCTCAAAACCACCATCATCTTGCACATAGTTCTCCACTCGAGTTTGCACTTGTGGATCCTTGTTCCTCTTCTTATTCAACAACACATTCACTCCCTCCATAGCATTAACTTGCTTAGGAGCTTGCACTTGATTTAGTTGGGCCTTTGCTTGTTGAGTCATGGCAGTGGTCAATTCGGATCACCTCATGGAACATTGTCCTAGGATTGTCAAGCCAAAGACGTTTCCGCCATCTCATCCAAGATTCCACATGCCTCCGCATAAGGCGTACTCATAAAGTACCCACTGGATAGTTGATTCACTATACATTGGTTGGTTGTGTTAATCCCACGATAAAAGGTTTTTGGTATCATGTTTTCCGTCATAGCGTTGTTGGGACATTCCTTAACCATTGTTCTATAGCGCTCCCATATTTCGTGTAGTGGTTCATCCAGTTCTTGCTTGAATGCCAAGATCTCTTCTCGAAGTGTAGCCATGGGCCCGGGAGAGAAAAACATAGCAATGAACTTTTCTACCAACTCATCCCAAGTGTGAATTGAATGGTTCGACAATCGTTCCACCCAATCTAAAGCTTTCCTCCGTAGAGAGAAGGGAAAAAGGCTTAGCCTCAATGCAGCCTCGGAAACATTAGTTTGCTTGCTCCCCCAACATGTATCCACAAAGTCCTTCAAATTTTTATAAGCATTTTGAGTTGGAGCTCCAGTAAAGAAACTCCGTGGCTCAAGCAAAGTGAGCATCACATTGGTGATTTTGAAGTTGCCCGCCTTAATACGAGAAGGGACTATTTCACTAGCATAATCTTTGTTGGGCAATATTCCGTCTGGAGCCGCTCGTGGTGAAGGTGGAGGTGGAATTAGCATGTTGTCATGTGGTACCCGACCTCTCCGATTGGCTTGATGCTTAAGAGGTACCTCATCTACTTGTTCCTTCTCGCCATCCAATTCCCCCAAAGGCAAATTTCTGAGATTATTGTTCGCCATGTTTGTACCTAAAATTTCTTAAACAAGTTAGTAACATGGAAGGGAAAGAAGATATTTCAAAAACAAACTCAAATATATAGCTAACACCATTTTAACTCCCCAACAATGGCGCCAAAATTGATCCACATCCAATCCGCACTCAATAGTCATTGGAATAATAGTGCCCAATAAGAGTCAGGGTCGATTTCCACAGGGGGTTTAATATGGGTGTTAGGGTACACTTGATGAGAGCAAATGAAATAACTAAATTTCGCTTCCAAACAAGGAATTTTTTTTTCTACTTCTAAATTAACACTAACAATTATAAACTAATGAGAAGAAACTAGAAAGCGAGTGATTGTTTTTATTGTTTTTACCGAGTGGTGAAAAGGCCTTCACCTAGGTGTTCGCCTAATGGGTTAAGTATGTTAACACTTGCTTTACTGATCGGGTATATTATAGCTCTCAACTCTAAGTTACCCACTCAATACCTCTCGGTCATAGAGTGATTTTTTCCTAATTCAGCTTTCTCAAGCCCAAATGGGTAACAAGATAAATAGTTGATATGAGCTCAAGTCGGGTTTTCCCTATCTCTAGTTCAAACCCTTTAATTAGGCTAATCAAATCCTTAATTAGCTCAATTTCTTGTTAGCCAAGTTTTCCTAGACTAGGTCCCTCTTTCTCAAGCAAAGACCAAGTAAAAAAGGCATGAATCAATGTTTGTAACCAATAATTCTAAAATTAAAGTATCAATAAGGATAAATAATCAACACCCAATCATAAACAAACATTAAATTAAATACTCATAGGTTTACACACTACGGTTGGGTCACAGCCATAGTAAAAGTCTAGCTACTTGTAATAGAAAATGAAGAAAACAAAAAAGAAATACTAATTAAACTCACAATATAAAATTAAAATGATAAACTATGATATTTTTATACCAGAATGATCAGAAATTTCCTAAAATGGAAAACTACAACCGCTGCAGCTGCTTGAGCATCAAAACTTGACTTAATAATATGATTCCCGTCTATTTATAGTGGCCCAAAATTCGCTGGAAAATGCCCCTCGTGAGGTTCTGCAGCTGCACAATTCCATGTGCGGTTCGCACATTGCTTGGTTTTGCTTGCTTGCTAGATTCTGCGGCCACATAATTTGGTCTACGGTAGCAATGCAGCTTCTACAGCCGCACAATTCTTGTGCGTTCCCCACTTCAAGCAAGGCTTCAGTTTTGGTCATTTGCACACTCTGAATTTTTTGAATTCTTGTCAGTGCGGACCATATTTTGCGACCACACAATTCATGTGTGGTCCGCATTTCTGATTAAAGTACTGTTGGGCTTCTTTACAAGTTCTACGGCCACATAGGGAATTCTGTTGTCCGCACTTACTTCTGTGGCCGCAGAAATGCCTCTGCGGATCGCACTTATTGTGTGTTGCGCCCCTGCTTTCCTTGTGAGTCAGAATACTCCTTTTTGAGTTAGATTTTTTCGTAACAGCCCAAATTTCCAACATTCCTGTAATTTGCACACTTTCATTAGTTTTGGGAACATTAATCAATACTTTCGGACTAAAACAAAAGTAAAAATGTACTAATAAGTGATAAAAATCCACACCTATCAGGGTGCTAAGGTTAATTCCCTGGACAGTGCCTTGCACTGTCTAAGGCACTGAGTTTTTATGGCCTTGTACTGTCTAAGAATGGAAGATAGAAATTCCAAAAACTTAGTCGATTCTATCGAATTTTATGCACCTCACTCTCCGGCTTGATTCCAAAACAACTATTTCCAACCATACTCGTCTCGACAGGACTTTATATGTCTAAAATGTCACATTTAATACTCATTTAACGCATCCACACCTAATCTAGATTTACAGAGTGATACATTTTTATCCCTAGCTCTTGGCCATTAACTTTCACTAATCCTTGTAGGATTAATACAAACAAAATTGGTCTTCACTCCAATCATGTCTATTATTGTAATTTTTATCTTTTGTTAACCTCACTGTACTTCTTAAACATATCTATTTGTTACAACTTTATGAGTATTGGGCTTCATGTGACCTCACTAATGTTTCTTCTCTATTTTCTTTGCATGCATGTTCGTATTTGGGCTGCCGAACTTCTTCAGAACTTAGGCTCAATTCCAGTCCAGCACACCTCCATTTGAGCAAAGTCTGCCGCTGTTTAAAGTTTGCTGCACCTGCATTTCCTTTATCCCAATCTTGAGTCGAGTTCCCTTTCCCTTCTAGCTCTTAGACAAATAAACTTGTTGTTTATTCTCTGTATATATGTGATACTAACGCTGTTATTGAATACATTATTTATGCTTTGGTAATTTTAGGAACCTAGGCAAACCCCAAACCCATAGGTAAAAGAACAAAAGAATCTGAGCTTATACAATGTTCCGATATTTCTGCTTACTCATTATTAATAAGTAAAGGTCCCATTTTGTTTATCAATAACTATTTTTATGAAGTATTTGACATTGAACATATTTTAAAAGAAATGGCTTCTCTTTGAAAAAAATCAAAATAGAACGGATATTTCAAAGCTAGTCTTCAACAAATAAAACCAAACGCGGCTGATGAATTGCAATTAGTAATTTCAATGAGTTTTAAAAGAAAGGAATAACCTCAGTTTGAAATCGATTTCTTCAAAGGTATACCCACAACTTGTTTTACTTCACTGAGTTGCACCAATGACCACCTTATTATCAA
Organism: Nicotiana obtusifolia; assembly: GCA_002018475.1. NCBI lineage: Eukaryota > Viridiplantae > Streptophyta > Magnoliopsida > Solanales > Solanaceae > Nicotiana > Nicotiana obtusifolia. The sequence continues at coordinate 106,046 of MCJB01025821.1, forward strand.
AAGACAAATATTTGAAACATAGCGGTATTTTACAAATCTGTAAGGGTTCAAAACATTTTAAAAGATTTTTTCACAAGTTATGAATTTTACAAGAATCTTTAACTCCTCTTTCCAAAACACATATATCACCTTCTTTCAAAATAAATAGACTTTAAACAAGACTTAGAATAATTTCAGACCTTAAGCACTAATTAAGCAGAATATAGACATTTGCTTCCCTAAACATAACCTAAGTCCTAAGGAGCTACCTCAAGTAGATTATAGGGGGTGCCTAACACCTTCCTCTTAGAAGAACAAGAACCCTTACCCAAATCTCACTAGTTAGTGGGCCAATAGGATAATAATTTAATAAACAAATAGGTAACTAAATATACCTTAAAATATTAGGTGGGGACTCTCTTTTATCAACAACAGAGAAATCACTAGCTGAATCTTGTTTTGACCTATGCAAAATAGGGTGCAAGATGTGCCTCTATGGATCTTCATGCGATAAACCCATAAATTACCCTATGGATTGGAGTGGTTGCACCATGTACTGTTTTAGCTCGAAGTGACCAGTTATATCAGACTTCAGGATAGCCCGAGTCAAGCTTGCGAGATTAGGCCTTGCAGCCTCTATCACCAGTCTCTCGTCATTCTCTGCCATCTTTATTGGTCATGATTGGACTATGATGCCCAACTCTGCAGTTCTAGTTCTTTCTTTTACCTCCCTCTTAACTTATGAAAAATTCTTTCAGGTTCAGAATCAGGAGGAGGAAGATTGTTCAAACTGTTACTTCTTCTTAGCATTGCATGTGAACCCTATAGAGTCAGAAACAACAAACAAATTTCAAACAAACAATGAATAAAAGCTTATTTTAGATAAGTAGTTAATTTCTAAAACCCCGGTAACAACGCCAAAACTTATTGGAACTAAACGCGCACGCAAGCATACGCGGTTAACAAGTAATAAAGTAATGAGAAAGTATCGTCCCGTGAGGATTTATGATTAACTATAGTCCAGTCTTAACCACCTATAAGTTAATTTCTCAAGCGGTTATGAAGGAGAGATTGTGATTTTTACTACTAAAAATTACTATGAAACTACAAAACAAGCAAGAATTCAAGGATGCAAAGCAGACAAGCAAACACTTAGGAAAATTTAATGAGATGAGAATATTGGGGGTTATGGGATTAACATATCTCCTGTTGCATTCTTTCGTTTGATTTAATTATTTTATTTATCTAATTTGTTGGTTAATAAGGTTTATTATGCTCGCGAAGTTCTTTCGAGGCTTCGCTCGCCTATTCAAGCAACCTAATACTATACGTCTGTAGAATCAGAATTAAAAAAAATGCATGTGTATTTCCTGCAAAAATAACCAAATAAAGCAACTAGAATATGTCTATACTAATCTTAAATCTATTCTCCAATGTCTAGATTCAAGAACTTACTCTATTCAATCTTTTGTGCAATCTATAGTTCATACTTTCAAGTTCAACTATAAATTCGTAGATATTATTCTACCATTAGTCACTTATGTTCATAACAACAATCGGGTATTATTTTTAAACGTAAAAGCTGTGAATACTAGATGAAGGATCGAATAATTGGCGAATACCATGCTCCGTGCGTGTTTCCAAGCTCTTGCTGCCTTCAAATATTGACCAATTCTTCAATAATCACGTTTAGGGGGTATTTATAGGCTAAAGTTGGAGTCTCCAATTTCAAAACCTTGTGAAAAATATTTAATGCGCGGACTGGGAAAGTGTCCAGGTCCCAGAGCTCGCGAGGACTGGACTAAGGTGAGCTAAGGAACTCGCGTTGCGAGGCTGGTCACCAGCTCCACATCGCTAGGAGCCAGGCCTTACTTGTCTGGCGCCTGGTTGTTGGCCTTCTTCGATATTTGCCTTTTCGTGCTCTTTTTGTGCATTTTCGGAATCCTTGTATACAACCTTCACTTGTTTTCATCTTTCAATGATCCTACACGTAAAAATAACACAATTAAGCTCAAACGTCGAACATATTATCATTAAAATATTAAAATATAAGGCAGGTAATACACTAAAAATATATATTCATAGACAATTATCAAAACTTAATAGTCAGTCCATAGGAGTTGAATTTTTTTTTTAGGATGCTATGATTGAGTTGCAACTCTTTTGATTGGTTTCTGCTAGTAGGATTAGGTCATCGGTGAAAAACATGTATGATAAGGGAGAGCCATTATTAAAAAATTTTATAGGGTCCCATCTACAACAATTGATTTTATGGTGAATAAGCCTGGATAGCATTTTTATGCATATAATGAAGAGGTAAGGTGATAGGGGGTCTCCTTGCCTAATTCCTCTCGTAGGTCCAAAAAATTCCATATTTGAACCATTGATCAAGATGAAAGCGGACGTAGTGGAGATGCCAGACATGATAAGATTTATCAACTCTTGAGAAAATTTTAGAGAGGTCACTGAGAATTTTACGAAGGACTACTCTATTTCGTCACATGCTTTTTATCAGGATATATTTTGATTAGAATTTTACCCTTTTTCGCTTACGATGATTTCATTGTCTAAGGATCTTCTACCTTTGATGAAGCTTATCTGTTTAGGGTAAATAATCTTGGGATGTAAGGGCTTAATTCTATTGAATATTATTTTTAACGGTATTGTAGGCAGTTTACAAAGACTAATAGATCTATATTGTTTTATAGTTTCTACATTTTGACACTTTGGAATTAGACAAATATAAGTACTATTTATTTCTAAATCATTTTTTTTCTATTGAAGGTACCTTTACAAAATCGATCAATTTATCTTTTGTATCATTCTAAAAGTTTTGGTAAATGACAGGATGAGGACCATTTACCCTTGGGGCTTTATAGGACTTAAAAGAGTATAAGGCCTTATTGATTTTGTAATTAGAAGGTTCTAAGCTTAGTTCATGTTGACCATCACTATCAAGGGTAGCGTTTTAGGACATGTAAATACTATTAATATAGGAGGTATTTTGACTAGCTGTGAATAGGTTTTCGAAGTAAGCGGTAATCATGGGGATATTTTTCTTTTGGTGATAAAACTAGTTCCCCACTTCGTCTTTGAGGCTAAAGATCATATTATTTCTTCAATGTTGCATAGTAATTATGTGAAAGAACTTTGTGTTTGCTTCCCTCTTATTAAGTCATTGGACTCTAGACTTAAACTTCCAAAATTCTTCTTCTAATTTTAGCAGCCTGTTATAGTGTTTTAGTAAGCAAGCTTCAAGGTCAAGAAGGAACTGGCTAGTAGTATATTTAGGGGAATTTTAAAACCCATTTAATCTGGAAAGTATGACATTTTTATTGTGAAAAATATTTCCAAAGGTATTGTTGTTCTATTCTTTCGCCTTTTTAGTGAAGTTTTCAATAGCTTTTAAAATATTATCCTGATTGGTCCATGATTCATTTATTAGACGCTTAAAGGTAGATGAGAAAGCCACATGGATTCTACTCTAAACACCTTGTTATTGCGAGTGACGTTTTTTCGCATATCTAGATTAATGGGGTAGTGGTTTGTGTATATCCTAGTTAGGTGTATAACATGAGCTTCTTGGTATAAATTAATCCAATCCGAGTTGTCTATGTACCTATCCAATCTTTCTATTATTAGGGTTCTAGTTTTTTCCCTTTTATTGGTCCAATTTATTTTGAGCCTTTGAACCCCAGGTCTAAGAGTCAGCAGAAATCTAAGCAACTTAGGAATCTTGAAACTCTACTATTATTTATGGGAAGGCCTCCAAATTTTTCACTAGCCCTAGTTACTTTATTAAAGTCACCAGTGACTAACCAAGGTCCCTTAGGTTATTACAAAGTAATCTCCTTTCTTTCGTTAAGTTACCATCATATATAACAGTTAAGAGCTAGTGGTGGAGAGAATCTTTTACCTTAATCATTGCATAGATTTCCTGATCAGTAGATACGACTTGATCCACCGTCACCTCAGCGCGAATTGCCTTGTGCTGCTACTTGAGCTATTTTGTAAATCCAAAATCATTAACAATAGCATGGTGATCTACCAGTTTAGTTTCCCGTAGCGCTCCCAGAAAGGGTTTGTTGTAATTCAGCATAGGCCTAAAGGTTCTTCTAAATTAGTCGTTCCAAGCACCTCTGCAGTTCCAAAACGAATGTCATTGATCTATTCATCGGTTGGAATGTCTCCATTTCTGCATAGGTTAGGCTGGTCAGAGATGAGGGTCCCGCCTAGATCCTACTGCCTTGATTCATCTACTGGTTTACAAAAAGTGTTGGGATCATTACTATCCTGTATTTGTAGATTTCTTGAGGACTTAGTAATTATTGTATATTGATCGAGAATTTCCTCAAATCCTACAGGCAACGTAAGATGTATCTTCTTCTTTTCTTTCCTTGAACACCAGCGTCTTTGATTCTCTTAGCATACTATATTCTACTTGTCTTGCAGTCGACGCCCCTTCCTCATCGTCCTCATGTTTCGTCTATGGTGGAGCTTGTTGATGTGAAGGATCTAGTGCAGTTGCTGCAGTTGTAGCCATGTTGACATTATTCAGGCATCCCGAAGTTGGTCTAATAATAGAGTTTTATGTTTGGTGGCTGTTTAGTTCAACATGGGCTTGGAGATTTATGGAGTGCTGAAAGTGTGGGGGGATTGTCTAAGTTCTGTTGGGTGGTGTATTGTGAAAGAGAGGGAGATTCATGCTGAGTCTTATCGGAGTAGAAGGGATGTTTCTTGGTTGGTAGCTCCAAGGGGATGGGTGGTTTCCCAAGGTTGAGAGTGTGGGCTGCATGTGATTCTAGTTATTCTCCATTGTTAGCCATGAGTAGTTGGCAATGTTGTCCAGTCCTATCCGCAGTCCCTCAGTCCCAATCTGAGCCAAATATCTCGGATCCTTCAACTGGATTATGATATTCTGGGGGAGTGGTTTGTGGAGTAGATGATTGATAGGCTGGATTCATAGGAGGGTATGACGCATAATTGCTTTTTCATAATTGTTCGTGTGCCCATATGTTTCTCCTATTCCTTTGGCGATTCCTGTAGTAGCTGCTTGTTAGAAATCATATCATTATGGTTTCCTTTTTTAAAGTGTTGGGTAAGGTTTAGTTCTCTCTGTCGGTTTTTCTTTGGGGTGGAAGTGTTTCGTTCATATCTATCATAAGTTGGTCTTAATCAATTGGCCCATTTGAGTTGACGGCATCTAAGGAGTTGGTTTGATGTGAGTCTAGAGAGTTTCTCGATGTACTAATTTGGTTTTTCAAGGTATATTATCCTTTAACTTAGGTAGATTATTTTCAGTAATAAACTTTGTTAGGATATCTTCTTGGCTGGAGGATGTCCATGTTGCCATTTCTGCTTTCACTTTTTGGTATTGGTTGGATTTTTATATCTGATGGGTTCTTTGTTTGCTCATGGTTTCTAGGATTAACTGTATGTGGACCGCTGGATAAAGACATTTGCTTTTCAATGTCGTTAAGAGATCTGGGTTCCTGGTTATTGAATTTGGCTATTAAATGCGTAATAGGTGGAGAGATTTTTGATGGGATTGGGTCATTAACCAGAGCTTTATTAGTTAAGGTCCGATTTTGGTGTCTATTATTTCCTAGGTTTGAGGAGACGTTTGTATCACTAGTGGAGGATGCCTTAAATGCCTCCTTCTGCTTCTTATCAATCATCACCCTAGGCATACTATTATCCGCTGTATTATTGGTATTTTTGTTTTTTTTGGTGGTTTCAATAGTTTTCTTTCTAAACTCTTGCCTCTCGGTTTTCCCTAGTTTGTTTTTCGTTGCCTGTGAAGGGTTATCCATTAGTTCTTTTCCATAGATCCTAATTTCCTGCATCGTTTGTCTTTGTGAATTCCTATCGTACCCCCTGGTTTGTTCTTCTCTTCTTTTTTTTTAATCTTTTTTGATATGTAACTATGGTCCATTGGTCGATTTCCTTAGTTAAGGTTTCTACTTCTTGAGTTTTCTCTATGTTTGTAAGATTTCTAACTAGTTTTTTGTATGTGGCCAATTCTACCACATGTTTCACATAGCAGGTTAAATCCTTCATAAGCAATCTTCTGATAGTGATTTTCAGTTATGATATGGTTCTTTAGGGGTTTCTCTATGGGGGAAAGAATACACACCCTTGCATATTTTCCCTAGTGGTTGAGGATGTGCATGCATCTATATGAAGTAGTTTCCCTAATTTATTCTTAATTTTTTGGAGTATTTCGTAATCATAAATCCTGTTGGTAAGCCCAGCAGTCTAGACCAGATGGCTAAGTAGGGTAGCGAGGTTTCTAAGGCTATGAATTTAGGTTCCTATTTTCCAACCGTGAGAAACTGATCTATGAACTAAGGCCCTCCATGAAGAACCTTCTCATAATTTTCTGGGTTAGAGAATTTTATTTGGCAGTTGTCGTAGCCCATATCTATTAGTATTAGAGATTCAGTGGGTTTCCAGATTGCTGTTATTTTTTGTTGTCAGAATTGATAAGCCACCCTTTAGCCAAAAATATTTATTATTAGGACGCTTTTCCAAGTTTTGAAAAGTGTTTCCTTATCTTTTGAGGTGATGGGTATGAAATTATCGGAGTCATACTGGTTGTCAGTTTCATCTGAAATATCAAAACCTCCAATGTCTTTTTGGACTGTAATTTGGTTCCTATTTAGAATGTTTTTGTATGGTAACCCGAAGTTTGTCTAAAAAGGAGTTTTGGTGGTCGACGGAGCTACTTTCCTAGATTAGACATTGTTGTTGTTCCCCTATGACACAGTTAATAGTATTTGGACTCGGATTATTTTACTCAAAAGCGAAGCAAAATCAAGTAGAGCACTAAGTTCAATTATTTTATTTTTGGTTGTAACAAAAAAATAGTTAGTTTATCGGAATGAAAGTAAATAAGATAATAATGGTGCTTTCTATGGTGATAGAAGATCTAATTGTAGAAAAACTGAAAATAAAAGTTGAGGATCAATCTTCGTGAATTGCTCGTGAGAGGTTTTTCTAATCTGATTGAAATCGTAAGACAATTCATTTCTCTAGACCCATATGCTGCCCTGGAGAAGGGGCGCAGTGTTAAAATTGTTGAACCGGATGGGGTCGGCTTCTTAGGTTCATCATCTAAGTTTTCCATATTGGTATCTCTTGGGATTGTGCTGGATATTTTACGTTCATCTTCCCGTGCTGTGTTATTAGAAAAGGTGTTCATGTGTGAGTTATCAGGCTAAGAGGTCTTTAGATATAACAGTGAAGAGAGGAAGTTTTATGGGAACCCTTCCGCTTTCTTTAGTTTACTAGAGAGAAGCAAGAGATTTTCTCTTTAACCCATGATTGTGGCCCTTAAAAATCCTCTAGTTTTCAATTACTAATACCTTTACTAATTCAATATCGGACTTTCTTAGTTTATATAGGTACATATTCTTTCTCCAGTTCCATCGCTATTCTCAAAACACCTGCAATAATTAAGAAAAAAGTAAAATATTATCTACTCTAAATATAAAATAATCTTAGTATCTACTACAGTTGATTACTTAATTAAAAGAAAAAACATTAATAATTTTTTTAGATAGTTATAGCAACTTGTGCTGGCAATAGCTATTATTACTATTAATAATTTTTTTAGTTAGTTATAGCAACTTGTGCTGGCAGTAGCTATTATTATTATTATTATTATTTGATTAATTTTCCTTCCACGTGGATTTTAGACTCTGTTATATCTCAGAGTCAGCAATCTAGTGAGATCACTAATTCAGATTATTCTCATATTAGTCAGACCCCAGAAGGTCAAATTTGTATTCAGTTTGAGGATAATAAATCCTTAACTCCTTATAGACATTCTTTTGATAATAGAAGATTATCATTACCTTCTTCTTCTCATTCTTATATTACCCCAGTAGAACCTATTTATGGTCCAGCTAGATTAAATCGAGCTGCATCACTGCATACAATTCCTACTACAGAAGGTAGTAAAAGAGTTGATCGTATTAAGATAGATTCTAAGAATATAGTCAGAGATGACAATGATAAGTCATCTGATAAGGAAATTCCTACTGCATCCGATATGGATTTCAATCTAAATGATACTTAATGATTAAGTTCCAAATAGATTTTAGTCCGGGATCACCGGCAAGAAAACATATTCTTTCTGAATTTTGCAATGATAAATGGAAAAGTTTTAAAAACTGGTATATTAAGTTTTATAATACTGATGACAAAAGAAGTATTTCTCAAGAATTTTATGAATTCTGTGCATTGCATAATCAAATTATATATTTTGCTCCTTGGTTTATAACCACCTATATACCTATGTATATTAAAGTTTTAGAAAGAACTTATATTGATAGTTCTGGTAATAAGGTACAACGTATTTATCTACCACAAACTCCTTTTGTGTTACCGAATAATACGGGCCTTACGTTCAACGCTTTTCAAAAATTTATTGAAGATGATGTTGCTAGTAATGGTATTAAAGAAATTAATAATTTAATTTCTCAAAATAATTATTTATCATTATATGTTAAAGTTTTGGGTGAACATATAAGTTCTCTTGATTCTAAACTTAATTATTTGACTGATTTAGTAAAAAAATTAAGTACTTCTTTACCAGATAAATCTTTAGTTATTCATTCGCCTCAGATTACTTCTGATGAGCCTTCCAGTTCTATTACATTACCTCCATCAATACAGAGGCCTCCAGATATTACTGGATTCCAGCTTAAATCTCGAGAAGATTTAGAACAAATGGTTAATGAAAAATTAGCTGGTCTAAATCTTAAGCCTCTAGATTTAGCTTATGAATTTGCAGAAAATATTTCTGACCCTTCCAAAGATTATAAGGAAGAAACTAGGTCTGAATTAAATAAGCTTAATAAGCTTAGAAGAATAGGTAAACGTTATGGGGATAAGCCTAGAATGAATACCTTTTATTATTATTATTATTATTATTATTTAAACTAACATATGTCGTATGGTGACAGTGACCTTTATAAATAAAAGCTAAATACAAACAAAAGGAGATTAAACCAGAAATCTCCCATTCTAAGATTGGACATGACCAATCTTTGACAAAAGACATAATATACAGGGTTTACGCATGCTATTTCCACCTTTATAGTATACTATAAACATCCAAGATGAAAAAGCATTCTGCATAAGTTGACACTTTACAACTGAAGTTACTTGAATAGGTATTATAAAAGAATTATTCGTGATTCTATGTCTGAAGGTGGGTATTTGAATCTTGTCGAGTCTATAGAATCCCACAACTTGTCTAGGCATATCTCCCAAATAAAAAATAATTGTATCATGTTCAGCAGCTCCCTATTTTGCTAATATATCTGCCACTTATTCCCTTCCCTGAAACAATGTGAAATTTTGAAGCCCCTCCGATGAATAATCTGTCTAGCCTCCTTTATGATATGTTGCATTAGCCATGAAGTCTTCACCTTATTCTTGAGCATACCAATGACCAACATGGAATCACATTCTAAAGTCACATTGTCTATCTCATTTTCTTGACACCACTGAAGGCCAGTTAAGGCTGCTTTTGCCTCGGCATAATTGCTGGAACCCCTGTCCAACTGAAATGCAAAAGCCTCACCAACTTTCCTTCATGATCTCTCACTATACCTCCTGCACCAGTTTTGCCATTTGCTCATTTACTCCCATCAATGTTCAACTTTAAACTGCTCCAATAAGGTTTTTCTCATTTTACAATGATGCATTTAATTCTTGGGGTCATGGCTATCAATGTGTCACATTTGTGATTCCAGTGTAAATGTCTTTCAACACTCACATTGTGTTTGAACAAAACCCACCTTAAATGTGACAATATGTAAAATTGGACCCTAGTCATGGATAATCTAATACCTCTATACTTTGAGATACACCTAGCCTTCCTTAATTCCCAAAAAAATAAGAATGGCGGTTATTTTCATAATCAATTTATGTAGTAAGTTCATAATCAATTTATGTAGTAAGTTCTTAGGATTATTAACAGTATCTGCACACCATCTGATGCATAAAGGTGTAATGACCCGATCGGTTGTTTTGAGCTCTAGTGTTCTGTTTGATAGTTTGAGACATTAAGTAGATACATATGATGTATTAACTTATGTATATGGTCGGTTTTAGTTTTTGAGTGGTTCGGGATTGATTTGGAAGGATGACTCTCTATTTGGAAGCTATAAGTTGGAAGAGTTGACCAAGGTTTGACGTTTGGGTATTCGTATGATGATTTTGGACTTATACATATGTTCGAATTCGGTTTGGGAGGTTCCTAGAAGGATTCGACACTACTTGTCGAAAGTTAGCAATTTGAACAACTTAAGAGTTCATAAATTTGACCAAGAGTTAACTTTGATGTTATTGGACACCAATTGGTGCTCCGAGACTTTGGATAGGTCTATATATGTAATGACCCGATCGATCGTTTTTTGTAATTGCGCCTCGTTAGCCTTTTTTATGATTGACACATGTGTGTTTTATGATTTTATGACTTGCGGGGTTTGTTTGTTTCGTTTTGGGGAGCTTTTGCGTTGATTTAGACCCCTGATTCTTGACTTAGAAGTTAAAATTAGAAAATGTTGACCAAACTTTGAGTTTTGTGAAAACGACCCCGGAACTGTGTTTTTATGGCTCCGATAGCTACGTATCGTGATTTGAGACATGGGTGTATACCTGAAATTGATTTCGGATGTCCGTAAGTTGATTTGTGTTGATTTGCCGAAATTGGCTCCTTTATTCGCATTTACTGTTGTATTTTCATTTGGACAGTGATTTAATAGTTACTGTAGTTGTACTATGTAGAGCTTATGACTTAGTTCCACCGGTTTTGAAAATTATTTGTTGAGATTTTATTTCAGGAGTTAATATCGGTTATTCAGCCTTGTGTTGGTGTTTTGTTAATTATTTCTGTCAAGTTGTTATTGACTGTTAGGCTTACCTAGTCGTAGAAACTAGGTGCCATCACGATATCCTGCGGAGGGAAATTGGGGTCGTGACAATATATTTGAATTCAACTTGTGTGCAAAATTTGGAAGTAATCTGAAGCGTTTAAGTATGATTCAGATAATCTTTTAAAAGAATGAAGATTTAACAACTAAAAAAATTCTATTCGGTTTGAGCCTCGATTCTTTTTTGTGATATTCCGTGGGTGTTTTGACACTTAGAATAAGTTTGGAAAATATATTTTTACTTGTTGGCATGATCGGATGGGGTTCGGAGGGGCTCGGATATGTTTTGGATCATTGATTGAGAAACTAGTTAAGTCAAGGATTTGGAGTCTGACCATGGTCAATATCGAATGAAGATGACATATTTTCTGTATTTAGAGTGCACAAGCAGGTTCATAGCGTGTTTTATGATTGAAATGCATATATGGTTGTGTCCGGGAGGTTCCGAATGAGTTTTGGGTTCTAAAATGAAGATTCTTTTGTTGCTGATTTTCTGGTATAAAATAATTACGAAAATATCATTTTTGTCTTTTACATTTTCAGATATCCTTTAAAACTTCAAAATATTATATCTCCCTCATTTTAAGGCCAAATTGGGTGATTCAAAAGGCTATCTTGGTTGTAATCTCACAAGAATTATGTTGGACTTCTCAATTTTGAGTTTCAGGGTCATCTAAGATATGATTCGAGCTATAGCAACTATTGTATTTTTTTACTCGTTCCAAAATTTAGTCACTTTTTTGTCACAAGGGTTTGGAGCTCAATTTCGGAAAGTTTTGGAGGGAATTTTAACGACTTGAAACCGGATAAGTGTTCTTGACCTGGATTTGATTATATTTCATATTTCTATGTTTGTTTTTAATCATTTTAGTGATTTGAGATGGAAAAATTGGGGGGAGG
>MCJB01025821.1:118762-169606 GCA_002018475.1 Nicotiana obtusifolia
AATTTTATTTTGTTGCTATTGAGATTCTTGTACACATTGTGGTTGAACTGTGGGCTATGTGTTGTGGTGATATTGGTATTGTTATTTAGGAATATTGGCACCTTTGGTACGAGTTGATGTGTTGTGTTGTCGTAATGTTAGCACATGTTATTTGTTGTGTGGATTGATTGTGGTTATGCGGAGCATAAGAGTGGCATCTAACTGCTATTGATTGTGCGGATTGATACGGGTTGGTTGTTGACATATTGTCTAGGCGGAGTGATACGAGTGGCTATTGTGTTATTGTCTGGGCGGAGCGATACGAGTGGCTATTATGAAGGGTGATACGGGTGGCTATTGTGTTAAATATCGGGGAAGAATGATAAGGGTGGTTATTATGATATTGTCAATACGGAGAGATAACGGTGGCTATTATGATATTGTCAATACAGAGAGATAACAGTGTCTATGTCAAGGATGATATATGAGCGGCCTGGGGGCATTATGTTGATTTTATTCGTGTGATGGTGTGATTTTCCTTGTGTATGTCATGCACCTTACATGACTTGTTGTGCTGCTTTCAATGAGCTACTCGATATCCTTGATATTACTTGTTAACTTGGACTGTTAGTACACTCGCACAAGCATACATAATAGCATGCCACTTAAACCGGTTCAGAAGTATGAAACTTGACATTCACTGATCATGCCCATGTATTCTTGTATTATCTGCTTCCATTGTGGTGTTGAGCCAGTGACCAAGCTTGTGGATTATGATATTGGGCCTGTGACCATGTCAGGTGGATTGACATATTGGCACGTGAGTTGAACATGCGGTCGTGATTGATAATGTGGGCACGAGGTGCCGTGAGCATATGATTTGTGATTTGGGACTCATGACTTGTGATTATGAGATGAGGTATCTCGGAGTAATGTTGTTGTGAGACTTGTGTTAGATCAAATTGATTAGTTGGTTGTCATTGTTTTCTCTTATTTGGTTTCACTGGTGTCTTTAACAGTGTTTTAATTACTTTACTATTTATATCACATGTTCATTCATTGTTGCCATTTACTGATTCTTGCTTTCATTATTAGCATTATACTTATATACTGCACAGGTTATATGACTAGTGGGTGTCTTGACTTGTACCTCGTCACTACTCCACCGAGGTTAGTCTTGATACTTACTAGGTATTGACCGTGGTATACTCATACTACACTTCTGCACATTTTTGTATAGATCCAGGTATTGAAGATATTGGACTCAAGCAGAGTTATTTTCTTGATCGACAGTAGAGTTGCTTGGTAGTCGCAGTCACTTGGAGCCCTTTTCTTTTTGATGATTGTACTGTTAGCTCGTTGTCCGAATAGTATTGTATTTTATTTTTGAGATATTTCTATGTATTCAACTAGAGTTTGTGACTATGTATTACCTAGTCTTGGGAGGTTATTGTGATTATTGCTGCGTAGGCTTGTCTAACCTTTATTTCTGTATTTTATTAAACTCTGCTTTTAAAATATTATTGTTATACTGGCTTAACTGCTGTTAGTAATTGGCTTACCTAGTCTTAGAGACTAGGTGCCATCACGACCCCTATGGTGGGATTTTGGGTCGTGATAATTTAGTATCAGAGCTCTAGGTTTATAGGTTCTACAAGCCACGAGCAAGCTTAGTAGAGTTTTGTGGACTGGTACAGAGACGTCAGTACTTATCTTCGAGAGGATAGCGGAACTATTAGGAGAATTCCGCTTCTTTCATTCCTGTCGTGCGGGTTTGTTGATTTTGAAGTTTGAGCCTTTGTATCTCTATTCTCTCACAGATGGAAGGACACACGCTATCTGCTAGAGATCGGGGCCGAGGTAGAGGGCGAGAAGAGGCACGTGCCACAGCTAGAAGCACCTGCCGGAGCAACAGCTGAGGAGCCACCAGTGGCTCTAATTGGGGGACAGGCATCGGAGGCACCTGTTGCTACCCCCGGACTTCAAGAGACTTTAGCTCAGTTCCTGAGCATGTTGGGTACATTGGCTCAGGCGAGATTTATCCTAGTTGCACGGGCTACTTCACAGATTGGGGGAGGAGCTCAGACTCCCACCGCCTATACTCTAGAGCAGCAGGCTCACATTGGTCAGGTTTCGAGTGTTATGCCGGTACAACTTATTATTTTGGTTCAGCCTGAGGTCAGGCCAGGGGCATCAGAGAATGAGCAGCTGAGACTAGAGAGGTTCAAGAAGTATCACCCTCCTACTTATAGTGGCGCAGTGACTGAGGATGCGCATGGTTTTCTATAAAAGTGTCATTGTATTCTCCGCACCGTTGTTATTGTGGAGGTTAGCAAAGTTGCTTTTACTACATTTCAGCTGTCAAGAGCAGCGTATCAATGGTGGCAGGCTTATGAAAAGGGTAGGCCAGCTGATGCAGCACCAGTCACTTGGAATCAATTTTTAAAGATGGGGAGAGTCCGTTCCCCAGACCCATTGGGATACTTGGTGCATGGAGTTCGAGAAACTATGTCAAGGCACTAGGACGGTGCCGGAGTATGTCATCATGTTAAGTGAGTTATCTTGTTACGCACCTAGTTTGGTTCCTACAGTCTGTAGATTTATCGATGGGCTTGGTTATGGTCTTAGATTCAGCATGGCTCAAAGTTGGAGATTGATACTCCATTTTAGAAGGTTATGGATATTGCTAGGAGATTAGAGTGTATTTGGGTGAGGAGAGGGAAGATAAGGAGGCCAAGAGGTCTCAAAGTTCTGGAGGATTCAGTGGATTTTAGTCTTCAGCTATGACCCATCAAGGCAGAGGCTCAGGTAGTTGGCCAGTCCAGTCCATACTTTTGACTACTCGTGGTGCTCCGGCTAGTCAGGGACTTCAGGGTACTCATATGGGGCAATCATCTTTTAGTGCACCAGCTGCACGGGGTTCCTACAACAGTTATTCTAGTTATCCGGCACAGACTCAGTACTGGCAGCCACGCCTGTAGAGGAGTTCTTATGAGTGTGGCGATAATAGGAACATCATGAGAGATTGTCCTAGACTCGGGAGAGGTGGATTTCATCAAGGCACTCAGGCTATGGGCTCCATTCCAGTTGCTACTCCACCTTGCACAGCCAGCTAGAGGTGGAGGACGGGCGGGTAGAGGGCGTCCTAGAGGGGGAGGCCTGACTCGTTGATATGCTTTCCTCGGTAGGGTTGAAACCGCAGCACCAGATGATGTCACTACAGGTATGGTTTTGGTTTGTCATAGAAGAACATCAGTCTTGTTTTAATCTGGTCTTATTTATTGGTGTGAGACCTCCTATCTGCCTCATATGCGGGTGAGTCAGCTTATGTATTTACCTCTGTTGAGATATTCTATAGTGGTAGCCCATGTCTATCGGTTTGTTCACAATCGAGAGCTATGATACTAGAATGAACTTTCTGTTATTCATTATGGTAGGTTTTGATGCGATTTTTGGATGGTTTGGTTACGATTTGTTATTTTGGTGCTCTACTGGTATGGGAAGCCCGTTACTTGTTGTGGTTTTGGTTCTACTAGATTGAGTTAGTAGAGTGTTTATGTTGTTGAGATGTTTACCTTATTTGTGATTCTGAGCGGAGGATGGGAACCCGATGTTCTTTGTGGTTTGATGTGTTTGAACCGAGCTAGGTGCCGCGGTGGAGTTATATTAGAATGAGATCCTTGTGATTAGTTCATATGTTTTGTTTCTTCCTTGTTGAATGGATTTGTAATATGATACCGATGGGGAGTTGTACCTGCTACACTTACTCGATAGTTCTCTCATGTATTTCTTTCCATATTCAGTCTTATTCGAGTTGTGCTTGGGTATGTGCCCAGGTGGCATTGGGTGTGACTTGTTGATTTGGGTGAGTGATTATGAGATCTTCGTGTTTCATGAATCGTTGTCAGTGTTGTGAAGGTTCGGAACAAGGTTCTAGTCGATATGGGCTATTTACCGGTACCGGGTTTGGTAATGGATAGTTATTGCGGTCGAGTTGTTACTATGGGTATGTGGGTGATGTGTTACGTTGTGTGGTTATGTATTGTGAATATATTTGTGATTTTTTGTAGCTGGTTGATATCACTACAGTGTGTGTATGTGAGAATTGGATCTTAGAAGGAGTCGTGGATGTTGAAATTTAGTTTTAAGGCTTATCGGTTAAGGTTAAAGGAAGAATCTTCAGTCCAGATCGTGTCAAATGGCTTTTATGGATTAAGGCGACGTGGGATCACCCATGAGTATGTTTATGGTGGGTTTATACCGTGAATTTATGGCTTTAAAACGACTCTTGGCACGTTCGAGGACGAACATATATTTAAGTGGGGGAGAATGTAACGATCCGATTGTTCGTTTTGAGCTCTAGTGTTTCGTTTGGTGGTTTGCAAGTTTGAGTAGCTGCATATGATGTATTATGACTTGCATGTATTGTCGATTTTAGTCTTCGAGTGGTTCAAAAATTAATTTGAAAGAATGACTCTCAATTTGGAAGCTTTAAATTGGAAGAGTTTTTCAAAGTTTTGACTTTTGGGTAAACGGACTCGAAATCGAGTTTTATGGTACAGATAGGTTCATATTATGATTTTGGACTGGTATGTATGTTCAGATTCGATTTTAGAGGATTCCAGAATGATTCGACACTATTTGTCGAAAGTTGGCAATTTGAGAAACGTAAGAGTTCATAAGATTGACCAAGAGTTAACTTTGATGTTATTGGATACAATTGGTGTTCCGCGACTTTGGATAAGTTTATATAGTTGAATTGAACTTGTGTGTGAAATTTGGAAGTAATCTGAAGTGTTTAGGTGTGATCCGTACACTCTTTTGAAAGAATGAAGATTAAACACATTAAGAAACATTCTATTCGGTTTGAGCCTAGATTCTTTGTGTGATGTTCCCGTGGGTATTTTGAGGCTTAGGATAAGTTTAGATAATATATTTTCATTTGTTGGTAAGATTGGATGGGGTCCCGAGGGGATCGGGTGTATTTTGGATCATTGGTTGAGAAACTAGTTAAGTTAACGATTTGGAATTTGACCATGGTCAATATCGGATGAAGATGGCATATTTTCAGTGTTTTGAGTGTACGAGCAGGTTCGTAGCTTGTTTGTTATTGAAATGCATATATGGTTGGTGCCTGGCAGGTTCCGAATGAGTTTTTTGGTGCTAAAACGAAGATTCTTTTGTTGCTGATTTTATAGTGTAAATAATTACGAAAATGTCATTTTTGTCCTTTAAATTTTCAGACTTCCTTTACAACTTCAAAACAACATATCTCCCTCATTTTAAGGCCAAATTGGGTGATTCAAAAGGTTTTCTTGGTTGTAATCTCGCAAGAATTATGTTTGGACTATCAAATGTGAGTTTCGGAGTCATCTAGGATCTGATTCAAGCTATAACAATTGCTGCATTATTTTATTCCTTATTCCAAAATTTTATCACTTTTTCTCACAAGGTTTTGGATCTTGAATTTAGGCGATTTTGGAGGGATTTTTACGATTTGTACTGGGGTAAGTGTTCTTAACCCGGATTTGCTTATATTTCATGATTCTATCATTGTTTTTATCATTAAATTAGTGATTTGAATTGGTTAAATTGGGGGTTTTTGTAAAAACTTCCTAAAACACAAAAATGATGGTTTGAAGATCGATTTGATGTTGGAATTGGATAATTTTGGTATGGTTAGACTCGTATCGCTATGGGTGTTCAGATTTTGTGAGTTTGTCGGGTTTCGAGTTGCGGGCACAGGGTTGACCTTTTGGTTTTCATTAAAGATCGAAGCTTTATTATCCGAAATTATTTCCTATCTTTATTAGTTATGATATTAAATATTTTGGCTAGATTCGTGCCGTTCGGAGGATGTTTCATATGAGAATGTCATATTAGAGTATTGATTTTGCTTCTTTGAGGTAAGTATCTTGCCTAACTTTGTGCGGGAAAACTACCCCCTAGGATTTGGGTTGATTATATTATTTGGATTATGTGAAACATGTGTACGTGAGGTGACGAGTGCG
The DNA here is from genome assembly GCA_002018475.1 of Nicotiana obtusifolia. Classification (NCBI taxonomy): domain Eukaryota; kingdom Viridiplantae; phylum Streptophyta; class Magnoliopsida; order Solanales; family Solanaceae; genus Nicotiana; species Nicotiana obtusifolia. Next base: position 124,753 of record MCJB01025821.1, read on the forward strand.
TACTCAGACTTATATATGGAGATTTACTGGTTTAGACTCTTAGGATTCTTTCATGTATTTATTTAAAGTTATTAGCACATGTTACATCTTTTATTTGTCAAGTTTACTCCCACATGCTTTGTTTGAAGTTGTTAACTTTTTTACTGTATTGTGACCTTCTTTATTTTTGAGTTATTCTTAATTGAAATTGTTGTTACATGATATCATTTCGTTGTCAAGTTATTCTCATGCATTTAGACATAGTTTCTAGATCATGCCATCTCTTTCATTTTTAGCTTATGTCAGACATTAGAAGTCGAAGTTGTCATTCCATGGAAATACCTTTATTATTGAGTTTATTCTTAAGCAATTCATTGAAGTCGAAGTTATTGAAAATCATTAAGCTGTTTTAGTTGAAGTTTTCGCTTAATGAAGTATTGTTCGTTGTTGAGTTATTTTCCCCCGTTTTATTTTGTTTCTATTGAGACTCTTGTACACATTGTGGTTGAGCTGTGGGCTATGCGTTGTGGAGATATTGGTATTGTTGTTTTGGAAAGGGTTGTGGCCTATGGGCACTTGTGGTACAAGTTGAGTGTTGTCGTGATGTTAGCGCATGTTATTTGTTGTGTGGATTTATTGTGGTTATGCGGAGCATAAGGGGGGATCTCACTGTTATTGATTGTGCGGAGTGATATGGGTGGCTGTTGATAAATTGTCTGGAGGGGGGGGGTGATACAGGTGGCTATTGTGTTATTGTCTGGGCAGAGCGATATGGGTGGCTATTATGCGGAGTGATACCGGTGGCTATTGTGTTAAATATCGAGGCAGAGCGATAAGGGTGGCTATTATGATGTTTTCAACATCGAGAGCTAAGGGTGGCTATGTCAGGGATGATATGTGAGAAGCCTGGGGGCATTATGCTGATGTTATTCGTGTGATGGTGTAATTTTTCTTGAGTATGTCATGCACCTTACGTGACTTATTGTGTTGATTTCAATGAGCTACTCGATGTCCTTGATATTACTTGTTGACTTGGACTGTATTAGTATACTCACACAAGCATACACCGTAGCATGCCACTTATATCAGTTTAGAAGTATGAAACTTGACATTCATTGATCATGCCCATGTATTCTTGTATTATTTGCTTCCATTCAGATGTTGAGCCGTTGACCATACAAGGCAGTTTGTGATATTGTGCCTGTGACCATACCGCGCGAATTTATATATTGGCATGTGAGTTGTCTGCGCGGTCGTGATTGATTTTGTGGGCACGAGGTACCGTGAGCATATGATTTATGATTTGGGACTCATGACTTGTGATTACGAGATGATGTATCTCAGAGTGATGTTGTTGTGAGACTTGTGTTAGAACGGATTAATTAGTTGGTTGTCATTGTTTTCCCTTATTTGGTTTCACTGATGCTTTAACGGTGTTTTTATTACTTTACTGTTTATGTCACATGTTTATTCCTTGTTGCCATTTACTGATTCTTGCTTTCATTATTAGCTTTATACATATATAATGCACAGGTTATTGTGACTAGTAGCTGTCTTGACTTGCGCCTCGTCACTACTCCACCGAGGTTAGTATTGATACTTAGTGGGTACCTACCGAGGTGTACTCGTACTACAGTTCTTCACATTTTTGTGCAGATCTAGGTATTGGAGATATTGGACTCAGGCAGAGTTAGTTTCTTGATCGCGAGGGTTCAAGGTAGAGCTGCTTGGTAGTCGCAGTACCTTGGAGCCCTTTTTCCTTTTGATTGTACTGTTAACTTGTTGTCCAAATAGTATTGTATATATTTTTTTAAAAGATATTTTTATGTATTCAACTAGAGTTCGTGACTCTATATCTTTTTTTGGGACGTTATTGTGATTATAGTCGTGTAGGCTTGTCTCACCTTTATTCCAGTATTTGTATTAAACTCTGCTTTTAAAATATCATTGTTAAACTGGCTTAACTGCTGTTAGTAATCGGCTTACCTAATCATAGAGACTAGGTACCATCACGACGCCTATGGTGGGATTTTGGGACGTGACAAAAGGCCCCCCAAACATGCGACAAACATACCTCGCCAACTCACCCTCTACAAAAGTGTAAACCAGTGAATCAACTTGAGGATTTCTACAACAACAACATCTTGACACGACCTGCTGGCCAAATCTAGTCAAAGAATCATCAAAATGAGGCTTCTCCTTTAACACTCTTCACACAAGAAATGACATTTTAAAAGGGAGATATTTATCCCATATCTTCTTATGCATAGGATTACAAGGTCTCACCTGTCTACACAAATCCCAAGCAGAAGTGAACTTACATGTAGTAGTTGGTTACCATATAGGCTCATCAATGTTATTTTTAATCTCCTAAAATAGTGTTATTGGTCAATTCAATGATAAACTCAGGTAACAGTTGTAATTCTGCAAAATTTCATTACCCTTTTTCCCATACATCCATTACAATTCTCCTATCAGGAAACTCCTCCATATGTACCATGCTGGCTAAAGAGCCTAAGCCAATCCAGTTATCCCACCACAAATTAGTTGTGCCTTCATTTAAATGCCATAGAATATTTTGTTCAGCTTTGTCTCTTACTTGCAGCAACTTCTTCCAAGCATGTGATAGCTAAATCTCTTCACTGCAAAGCTTTCATTAATATCTAACAATCTCCTAAATCCCAAGCCTCCATCCTCTTTAGGATAGCACAAGTTACCCCATGAGCTCCAATGATACCTCTGTTTACCATTTGAAGTAGCCCAGAAAAACTTTATAAAATATCTTTCAATCTGCTTAAACACAGTCTTTGGTGGTTCTATAACAGCCAAAATGTTTAAAGGTTGGGATTGTCGGGCATGTTTAATAATAATAGTTCTCCCTCCAATTGATAGAAGTTTCCTTGCCAACCAGTGGTTATCCTTACAATTTTATTTACTACTTTGCTGAAGTGCGATATCTTTTTCCTCCCTACATAAAGTGGACATCACTGGTAGTAAATAGGAAATTCAGCTTGCTTATATCCTGTACACCATTTCACTATCTGTGCTAACCTTTCATATGAATTACCATATATTAAAAAGCAGATTTTTGCAACATTAATATACTGACTAGAACATTTTTCATAATTCTGCAACTCCTGCATGACTAGATTCAGAGAACTTTCTTTGCCCGAAGTGAAAATCATTACACTATTAGCATATGCTAGATGTGTGATCTGTGGACCATTCCTATTCATTGTAAAACCAGTATAAGAAGTATTATAAACTAACTTATTCAATCTCCTAGATAGTACCTCGGCCCTAATAATGGGCAATGATGGTGATAGGGGGTCCCCTTACTTCAAACCCCTAGTCGAATGGAAAATACAATTTCTGTTGATATTGATTATAACATAATACCATGTATTGGGTATGGACCTCCACACTAAATCCACCCAATTCTCTGAGAAACCAAACCTTCTAAGCACTGCTAGAAGAAAATCCCAATCAAACCTATCACACGCTTTAGCCATGTCAATTTCAAAATTACATTGCCCTCAGTATTTTTGTTTTTCATACTATGGATCAACTCCTGAGCCAGTAAAATATTATCTGTTATTAACCTGCCATGTACAAAACCACTTTGATTTTCTGAAATAAATCTTGGAAGCATAGAGTGTCCACCTTCAAACCTTATACCTCTTCTAAATTTTTCTATATTAACCGCTTCCACAAAAGGCTCTTGTAATGCATTGAATTAATGCTTATATAAATTCGATAAGAATTTAAGTCTTTCAAATCCCCCTTTACGTCATCCCCCAATGTTCCATATGACTGCACTGATCATTAAAACATTTCGGGAGAGATAACTACTTGTTTAGCTTTAATCTTGGCTCTTGTAACATGTCCAAGATCAATTGTGCCCACCTTAGTTTTGTTCTTTCCTCTATTTCTTGGAGACAAGCTGCTTTTTCGAATGAGATCATTAGTACACCCTGTAACTGTATTCTCTACTTCTTCTCCATTCCATGATACTTGGGGTGCGAAAGCCTTAATTAAATCCTCATCATCAGTGGAGTTTCACTCCTTATATCCTCATTTCCTTCATTCTCACTTCGTGTTCCTTCCTTCTCGTTGTTCTCTGATTCATATCCACTAGATCCTTGTTCCTACTCGTTTATTCTACCCTATCATTCACACGAGAGCAATCCACCAGACTAATTTGTATGTCCGCAGCATCATGAGTCCAGTGTGAATCTTCTACATGTAAACCATATTGACAGGACTATCACTAAAAAAATTTTCTTCGCCCCGAGGTTGCGTATACCCCATAAATGAACTACCAATTCAATTCCTTTAAGTTCATGTTTTGAGAAAGGATTAGTGTTTACCTGTAAAATAATACAGTTGAATTTATACATGGTTTCTAGACAAGTGAACTAATTTGATGCTGAAATAATGCAATTATTGAAGAAATGTACAATATTTAGCCTTAAAACGTAGATGAAACAGCAGAGATAACAGTTCCGGGAACAAGGTAATCGGGCACGATAATGATGAGATCAAAAAGCGGAAAAGTAAGATTGTATTAAGCTTTGTATAGAATGTAGTGTAAGTTTAGCCAGAAAATTCATGTCCTTTACAATATTAACTGGGCTTACTATTTATAGCTGTGTCTAGGAAAGGAGGTCCTAGGATCGTGCCCTCCTTTAATGTCAATTATGAGGGTCATTGATGAAGAAGTCACGATGAACATAAATGCCAAATTCTCTGTAACGAGCCATCGTTCTTAATGCTGCAGAATATTCCTTATTAAATGCTATTGGGCGTAGGGCATTTAATACACCTTTATGAACGTTATCCCATCTGGTGACAAACGGAATGGATGTGTCCGGTGTTCGACCATCCCTGTCTTGGGTTCTACTTGTCTTTCTTTTAGATTATCACGCATCATATCATATCTCACCCTATACAGATAGTCCCCCTGCTTTCCGGTGACATAACTTTGTGTTACCAGGAAGTTAGTAGAAATACTTTTTTGGCGTGAATTACTATAACTCCCTCTGAAGGTTTATGACGATTGATTAAACACGTCTCTCCTTATTCAATGTCTCGAACACGCATCATCCCATGATTCAGTACAGCTTTTGCCGATTATCATGGTAATCATGGCCATGAATTTAGCTGCCAAAATTTTACTTATACGCATCATTCTTTTCCTTTGCACTTCATAATTTCTCGAGCCTTTGATTTTCATCTTTGCTCTCCATGCTTTCTCTAATTCTCTTCAAACAAATACTTTTTTCTTCTTCTTATTCAATGGCGTCTTCCTCCAAGCATGCCGGTTCATCAAAGAACAAGAACGAAGCCGAGGACTCTGCTCCTCCAACGATGGGTTCCATCATCCATAGAAGTCTTATTACCACAAAAGACTTTAAAGAAAAATTCCATACTGTTAATTCTCGTACATGGGCCATTAGCAGGTATCCTTCTTCCATACGTCCTTCGAGCATTCCTGCTGTGAAGGAAGACTGTCACTGTCATGACTTAGAAATTATCGTCCCGATATGTCGGAGCGAGCCACCCTTCCCAAGGAGGGTTTTACATATGTTTACACGTATCCCTTTACTTTGGATGCATTTCTTTTAGCGGGGAGTTTGATTCCGTGATTGCGGAGTTTTGCACCCGCTACCAACTGTGTTTGGAACAAGTAAGTCCTTTTGTGTGGAGGACGGTTTCTTACCTTTGGCGTTTGTGCTAGGAAACTAGAGAGGAGCTAACCTTAGCTCATATGATGAATCTCCATTCTCCCAAAATCTTCTGCGGGGGAATGATAAATCTCTGCAAGCTTGGCCACCATGCTTTGCTGTCCAGCATGGATGATGACAACGACCATGGGTGGATGGAATGGTTCGTTGCAGTTGCCACCAATGACATCATTCCAGAAACGGCTTCATCCTACCCAGCAGCTTGGAACCGCACCCGTAAGCTCTTTGTTTAGTATTTCATTTTACTAAATATTTTTCTACAACCGTATTGATCCTCCATCCTTCTTTTTTTTCAAAGTAACTCGATGGATCCCACCGGTGGTTGAAGGTTTGGACCGGTGGGTACAAAAGAATTTGGACGTTACGACGCCCGAGACGCGCTTTTGGAAAGAACTGGCCGCTAATTATGGGTGGAAGGCCTAGAATCATGGTAATTTTAACTTACCTTGCTTACATTTTTTTTGTATACAGAGAACTTGGTCTAACCCTTGCGACTTGTTCACAAAATTAGGTCTACCTGCGGGCTCTGTTGTTGTCCCTGAGGAGGACATCTTGGCTAATCCTGCTGATGTAGCAAGGCATTTAGTCGGACAGGTATTTACGGGCCTGTTTCGGGCACAAAAATTTCTTTACGGAGTCCCCGGCCGGAGGATAAACAACCGAAGAGAAGACGTTCCTTCACGGTCGGGGAAAAAGTCATCTTTGGTGGCGATGGTGACTGGTCCTCCTTCCGGGCCGGTCATAGACACCGTGATGATTGATGATGATAGATGATGATGATGAAGCTAGTGATGAGGGAGCTTCTCTACATAAAATAAGACGATCCTCATCATCCCAACAGGATTCTCGACCTGTTTAGAGAGTTATACCAATCGAAGATGATGCCTCGGTACTTTTAGGAGTGTTTGATTTTGTAGATAATGTCAACTCCCATTTTTAGGCCCTAATTGTTATGTCCGGAACTGTAGGGTTGAGTACCGAATGCTTGCCGTCTTTGGTTGGCGAGCATCCATCCAGCAGCACTGCATTTAATGCAACTGCTTATGACCCTTCGACTCCATCAACTTCATCTCCACCTTCACCAACTCCAACAACTGCTACATCATTTCCACCTTCATCCACTCTTCCACCAGCAACTACTACATCATCTCTCCCAGCCGCACCTGACCATGGAGAGGGTGTTCCTCTTCCCCAGTCCCCAGTTCATGGGAATTTGGGGCAAAATTATGTTGCCCCTTCTAAAGATCCACAAAGGAGGAGGAACATTACTCTTTCGGTCTGTACCGGATGCAACTTGCTATCTCGGCCGGTGGAGCTTGCTAATTATCTGAAGCCTTTGGCTTCAGAGAAAGACTGGAAAAAGATTCAAGCACTCTCGGGGGGAGTGTTCGTTGAACAATGTCATGCACAATGCTGCTGCGGTGCGTTCCTTTCTTCCATTGTTATTTCTTCTACTATTGTATGAATGTATTCTAAGTTTTACTTCTTCTTGTTTTGTAGGCCAACTTTCTTGCTTCTGAGAGCCTTCAGAGGTTGATTCGTGAGAAGGAGGAACTTACTTCTGAATGGAATCAGCTTTTAGTAGAACAGGACCAAGCTGTTCTCCACCTCTCGGAACTGGAAACCAAAGCTACTGAGGTCATTGTTTTGGAGGCTCGTTTGCAGCAAAGCGAGCAAGAAGTGGTAACCCTTATCCAAGAAATTGGCCCGCTGAGGGTTACATTTGACAAAGCCAAGGCCAAATGGGCTGAAGTCCAGGACGCCATTCTTGTTGTAACCGAGCGCGAGGCTGCTACTGCCGAAAACGTGACTGACTTAGAAGCAGCCTTGAACTACAAAATCGAAGAGCTTGCTGCTGTGAGGGTGAAACATGCCCAGTTAGAAGAGAAGTACAGGAAAAATATCTAGCATAATATGCTCTTTATTTCAGCTATCCGCGACCTTGATGCCAGCCTCAAATCTGCTAGGTCCGTCCGAGAAAACCTTTCTGCCGAGGTAACCCAACTCAAAGAAGAACTCAAGCGCAGAGATGCTTCCCTTGTTTTTGAAAAAATTTATGCCATGTACATATGAGGAGAAAAACCTTTAAGAGGCCAAATCTAGTGTCATTGACGTTGATACCGAAATTGCTAAGGCACGCGAGCTTGAGTTAGCTACTAAAAGTGGACTCCCATCAAGGTCTTATGTACTTGGCCCTTCTGGTTCTGGTTTTGAGTTTTGGGGAACTGAAGAAGAATCGAAAGATGATAATGACGAAGGACAAACTGATAAAAATGTTGAGCCATCGGTGGTATCCACCTACTTTTCCCGGGGATGCGGACATTTCTCTTCCTTTCGTGTATGTCTTGGGGTGCATTTTTCCTTGAAGGAATTTTGATTTCTGGCACAAATTCTTCCGAAACCAACCCTTTAACGTGAGGGTTTTCATAAGTATTTGCGTAAGTTTACTTTTTGCGTCCTTTTGTGTATGTCTTCGGGTGCATTTTTCCTTGAAGGTATTTTGATTCCGGGCATAAATTCTTCCGAAACCAACCCTTTGACGTGAGGGTTTTCATAGGGAGGGCTCCCTTATGTTTACGGTGCTCTTGAAGAGGACGTCTCCTGTTTATTACGGCACTAACATTTGAAGTACTTGTTTAACTTTCAACTGACAAAGTTAGTTCATCGTTCAAACAAGAAACAAGATAAAAATAAAGTTATTTCATCACATTTAGTTCCTTCTATTTTCAAAAGTACACAAGCATTTATTATGCTAAGACATTGCCATTACTTGTGGCTAGCATTTATTTTGAAAAAAAGAAATTGCCATTACTTGTGGCTATCTTGTACAAATTGTTTCTACGGGGCTGGCTACGCAGTCCTTGGTCTCGATGATGCATTTGGTTTCCGGATTTTCATTTCCCGGTTGACGTGGCAGTCAATGTGGTTGTATCCTCATATCATCCCCGCTAGTGTTCGAATGTGAAGAATGCGAATTGGAACACTGAAAGCGTTATGTCTTCAAAGCTTCCACCAATGAATTACTAGATAATCCTTAACTCGGCAACACACCTTACTTCCCCTTAGGAATCCATGCTATCAAGTGAAAGAATATTTAACAATCCTCTAGTGGTTTGTGCTCGTGGTTGGGTAACTTTCTGTTTGGTAGAAAACTTAACTTCAGAGTAGGAATTTGCTACTGAACCAAAGATTATCTAACCGTCCCCGAGTGGAAGCTTGTTTGTTTGCCTTGCTATCAAAGGTCTTACTGCTGCTGTATTTGTAGTATGCTTTCTATCCGCCTCATTAAAAACCTTGCCAAAAAAACCCTATTAAGATAAAAACTGAACGAAGAGAAAAAAGAGTGCAGCACTTACTTTCCACTTGAATAATGTTCATCAGCAATAATATCTTTTGAGGTGTGCCATGTTCCAGTTGCTAGGCAACTTGTCTCCGTTCTGGGTCTCCAACTCATACGAACCTTTCCCAGTGATGCTGAAATCTGGTAGGGACCTTCCCACATTGGACCTAGCTTCCCCCCGTTGAGCTCCCGGGTATTTTGGTTTACTTTCCTTAGAACCAAATCTCCTACTTTGAAAGAACGGAAGTTGGCTCTTTGATTGTAATATCGCTCCATTTTCTGCTTTTGAGCTGCCATTCTACACGGGCCAAGTCCCTGCGTTCCTCAAGCAATTCCAAGTTCATTAAAATTGCTTCATTGTTCGATTCTTCATCTGCCCAAAAATATCTCAAAGTGGGTTCACCCATTTTCACCGGGATTAGGACTTCAGCACCGTACACAAAGGAAAAAGGATTTTCTCATGTGCTCGATTTGGCCGTTTTTCGGTAGGCCCATAGAACTCCGGACAATTCTTCGGGCCATTTTCTTTTTGCTGCTTCCAACCTTTTCTTGACTTTTTGAATAATCACTTTGTTTGTTGACTCCGCTTGACTGTTTGCGCTCGGATGATAAGGAGAAGATGTGATCCTTTTTTTCTTCAAATCTTCGAGGAACTTTGTAACTTTTGCACCGATAAATTGTTGCCTATTGTCACATGCTATCTCTTTTGGTATTCCGAACCTACAAATTATATTTTTCTAAAGGAAATCAACCACTTTGCATTCTCTGATCTTCTGATAAGGACCTGCTTCCACCAATTTAGAAAAATAGTCAATCAGAATTAAAAGAAACCTTACCTTTCCGGGAGCTGGTGGCAGCGGTCCTAAGATGTCCATTCCCCATTTCATGAATGGCCATGGGGACGGAACCAAATGTAAGGGTTCTACTGGTTGGTATACTAGTTGTGCATAGCGTTGGCACGTATCACATTTTCGTACGAAGTCTTTGGCATCTTGTTCCATGCAAGGCCAGTAATATCATGCTCGTACCAATTTTATCACCAAAGAATCTGCACTCGAGTGATTGCCGCTTATCCCTTCGTGGACTTATCTCATAACAATATTAGCCTCGGATGCATTTCCCTCGAAGCACTTTGGTTTCGAGCATTATCCCTTTTACATGAGGGTTTTTATATGTATTTGCAGAAGTTTAGTTTTTGCGTCTTTTCATGTATGTCTTCGGGTGCATTTTTCCTCGAAGGCATTTTGATTACGGGCATAAATTCTTCCGAAACCAACACTTTAACATGAGGGTTTTCATAAGTATTTGTGCAAGTTTACTTTTTACGTCCTTTCATGTATGTCTTCGGGTGCATTTTTCCTCGAAGGCATTTTGATTCCAGGCATAAATTCTTCCGAAACCAACCCTTCAACGTGAGGGTATTCATAAGAGAGGGCCCTCTTATGTTTATGGTGCTCTTGAAGAGGACGTCTCCTGTTTATTGCGGCACTAACATTTTGAAGTACTTGTTTAAATTTCAAATGACAATGTTAGTTCATCATTCAAACAAGAAACAAGATAAAAATAAAAGGATTTCATATCATATAATTCCTTCTATTTTCAAAAGTACACAAGCATTTATTATGCTAAGAAATTGCCATTACTTTTGGCTAGCATTTATTATTCTAAAAGGAAATCGCCATTACTTGTGGCTATCTTGTACCACTTGTTTCTACGGGGCTCGCTACGCAGTCCCCGGTCTCGATGATGCATTTGGCTTCTGAATTTTCGCTTCCCGGTTGACGTGGCAGTCAATGTGGCCGTATCCTCATATCATCCCCTCTAGTGTTTGAATGCGAAGAATGCGAAGAATACGAATTGTAACACTGGAAGTCTTGTGTCTTCAAAGATTCCACCAACGAATTGCTAGATAGTCCTTAAATCGGCAACATACCTTACTTCCCCTTATGAATCCATGCTATCGAGTGAAAGAATATCTAACAATCCTCTAGTGGTTTGTCCTCGTGAACGATCGGCTAACCTCTGTTCGGTAACAAACTTAACTTCCTAGTGGGAATTTGCTATCGAACCAAAGATTAACAAACCATCCCCGAGTGGAAGCTTGTTTGTTTGCCTTGCTATCAAAGGTCTTATTGATGATGTCTTCGTAGTTTGCTTTCTATCAGTGCCTCATTAAAAACCTTGCAATGAAAAATCCAATTGGGACAAAAACTGAACGAAGGGAAAAAGAGTGCAACACATACTCCACTTGAATAATATTCATCAGCAATATTATCTTTTGAGGTGTGCCACGTTCCAAGTGCTAGGCAACTTGTCTCCATTCTGGTTCTCCAACTCGTACGAGCCTTTTCGAGTGATAGCTGAAATGCAGTAGGGACATTCCCACGTTGGACCTAGCTTCCCCGCGTTGAACTCCCGGGTATTTTGGGTTACGTTCCTTAGAACTAAGTCTCCTGCTTTGAAATAACGGAGCTTGGCTCTTCAATTGTAATATCGCTCCATTCTCTGCTTTTGAGCTACCATTCTTACACGCGCCAAGTCCCTGCGTTCCTCAAGCAGTTCCAAGTTGATTAACATTGCTTCATTTTTCGATTCTTCATCTGCCCAAAAATATCTCAAAGTGGGTTCACCCACTTTCGCCAGGATTAGGGCTTTAGCATTGTACACAAAGGAAAAAGGATTTTCTCCTGTGCTCGATTTGGCCGTTCTTCGGTAACCATAGAACTCAGGGCAATTCTTTGGGCCTTTTGCCTTTTGCTGCTTCCAACCTTTTCTTGAGGTTTGAATTAATCACTTTGTTTGTTGACTCCGCTTAACCATTTGTGCTCGGATGATAAGGAGAATATGTGATCCTCTTTATCTTCAAATCTTCGAGGAACTTTGTAACTTTAGCACCGATTAACTGTGGCCTATTGTCGCATGCTATCTCTTTTAGTATTCCGAACCTGCAAATTATATTTTTTCACAGGAAATCGACCACTTCGCATTCTTTGATCTTCTGATAGGGACTTACTTCCACTCGTTTAGAAAAATAGTTAGTCGGAATTAAAACAAACCTTACCTTTCGGGGAGCTGGTGGCAGCGGTCCGACGATGTCCATTTCCTTTCCAGGAGCTGGTGTACTAGTGGTGCATAGCATTGGCAAATATCCCATTTTCGTACGAAGTCTTTGGCGTCTTGTTCCATGCGAGGCCAGTAATAGCCTACCTGTACCAACTTTAGCACCAAAGAATCTGCGCCCAAGTGATTTCCGCATATCCCTTCGTGGACTTCTCTCATGACATAATTAGCTTCAGACACTCCTAAGCACCAAGCCAGCGGGCCTTGGAAGGATTTTTTTATACAATTGGCCTCTCTTGAAGCTATAACGTGCAGCTTTGGCGCGTAACGTTCGTGATGCTTTGGGGTCTTCGGGAAATTTCCCGTGCTCGAGATAGTCAATTATTTCATTTCTCTAGTCCCAGACCAGATTAGTCGAACTTACCTCATAGTACCATCCGTATCCAGTACTGAGTTCATCAGTTGCACTACCGTTTCGGACTCTGATCCCTTTATTTCGGTTGATGATCCTAAATTTGCTAATGCATCCGCTTCTGCGTTATCCTCCCTTGGGATATGAGTAATTGACCACTCTTGGAATCGTTCCATAAGAGCTTGGATCTTTACCACGTATTGTTGCATACATTCTTCTTTGGTATCAGATATCCCGTAGACCTAATTTACCACTAGCTAAGAGTCACATTTGATTTCAATAACCTCGAAGTCAAGTCCCCGGGCCAATTCGAGCCATGTAATCAAAGCTTCATACTCTGCTTCATTGTTAGTTAAAAGGATCATTCTAATGGCTTGCCTTAAGGTTTTCCCCGAAGGCATGATTAAGACTATTCCGAGTCCGGACCCTTTTAGGTTAGAAGCTCCATCAATAAATAAGGTCCAAACCCCCGATGTCGAATCCGACACCATCACTCCCTCCTTGGATGCCAGAGGCAGTAGTCCCGGACTGAAATCGGCCACAACGTCAGCCAAGACTTGCGACTTAATTTAGTCCTTGGTTTATATTCTATGTCGAACTCACTCATTTCGATGGCCCATTTGACCAATCTACTCGAGAGCTCGGGTTTATGGAGGATGTTCTGCAAAGGAAAGTAGTCATCACAGCTATCGGGTGGCATTTCGAAGTAGGGCCTCAACTTCTGAGCTGCGACTACGAGAGCTAAGGCCAGTTTTTCCAAATGTGGGTAGCGAGTTTATACTCCCGTTAAAATTTTGCAAACATAATAAATGAAAAATAGCGTACCTTCATCCTCCCGGACTAAAACTGCACTTATCGCAACTTCGGAAACTGCGAGGTAGATTAGGAATGTTCCACCTTCTTTTGGTTTTGAGAGCAATGGAGGGCTTGATAAGTACTTCTTTAGGTCTCTTAAGGCCTGCTGGGACTCCGGTGTTCATTCAAAATTATTTTTCTTTTTGAGCAGTGTGAAGAAGCGATGACATTTTTTCGACGACCGGGAAATGAACCTGCTCAAAGCTGCTAATATTCCTGTGAGACTTTGGACTTCCTTTACGTTCGATAATTGATCTGAGATATCCTCTATAGCATTGATTTTGTTGGGGTTTACCTCAATTCCCCTTTCTGAGACCAGAAATCCAAGAAACTTACCAGAACTGACACCGAACGGCACTTCTCTGGATTAAGTTTCATGTTATGCTTCCTCAGGATGTCGAATGTTTCTTGCAAATGTTTAAGGTGCTCACCTGCATTCAATGACTTAAGGAGCATATCGTCTATATAAACTTCCATAGTCTTTCTAATTTTCTTTTCAAACATCTTATTTACGAGCTGTTGATAAGTGGCTCAGGTGTTTTCCAATCCGAAGGGCATCACATTGGAACAATATATACCGAAATTCTTTATAAACAAAGTCTTTTCCTGATCTTCCGGGTTCATCTTGATTTGGTTGTACACGAAATAAGCATGAAGGAAACTCATTAACTCGTGCCCGGTTGTGGCATCAATTATTTGATCGATATTTGACTATGGGAATGAGTCTTTCGAACACGCCTTAGTAAGGTCTTTATAGTCTACACACATGCAAAATTTATTGTTCTTCTTAGGAACTACTACTACTACGTTAGCTAGCCAATCAAGATATCCTACCTCTCGGATCGAACCGATATTAAGCAAGTGAGTTACCTCTTCTTTGACGAATTTATTCCTGGCCTAGACAATAAGGCATTTCTTTTGTCTTACCGGAGGTACGTTGGGATCCAAACTCATCTTGTGCATGGCTACTTCCGTCGGGATACCTGTCATATCCTCGTGCGACCATGCAAAAGAATCGGCATCAAATTTAAGGAATTCAATAAAACCAGACCTGAGCTCCGAGTACAGTGCTGTACCCAAATGGAATTTTCTTTCTAGGAATTCTTCGAACAATGAAACATGCTCCAGTTCCTCCGTTGTGGACATCGTTGCATCTGTCTCTTCTGGAACTTTGAAATATCTCGGCACCTGATAATGTTCTGACGACTCTACACCTGGGCTAACTTCTTCTAGCTCGGTAGTAGGTGCCTGTTCTTATAATTGCTATGTCGTGTGCTCCTTCCCTTGGCTACTGGAATCCAAGATTGTAGTCATCTATCTTGCTATCAGCTGATCACCTCTTATCTGCTTGATTCCTTCGGGCGTTGGAAACTTCAGCAATTGGTGATATGTTGAGGGTACAGTCATCTCGTGTAACCATGGCCTTCCCAGGATGATATTTTATCCCATGTCACCATCTACTACTTCGAAGAGAGTTGTTTTTATTACTCCTTCAGCATTCGTGAGCAGCAAAATCTCTCCCCAAATCGTCACGCTCGCAAGGTTGAATCCAGCGAGGAACTTTGTTGCCGGAATAATGCTTTCGATGATTTTAACTTGCTCCAATACTGTCTTGTATGATATTAATCGAATTTCCTGGGTCCACTAGAAAGTGCATCGTTGTGTGGTAATAGCAATCTGTCTGCATCCTCTTCCTTGAAAGTGATATCGTCTTCCCGGAGTCTTTTACTTTGAGTTATTGATACTTTCGTCTTCTTCGCTGCCAAAAATGTGACCTCATTAATCTCATTCCCCCCGAAGATCATATTGATCATTTGGCGTGGGGTTCTTCTCCTGCTTTTGAAGGTTCTGCGTTGTCTTTGTTACGACCATAATTGTTCTTAGCTCGGTCTCTCACGAATTTTCTGAGGTGACTATTATTCAATAGTGTTGCCACTTCTTCTCAGAGGTGACAGTAGTCCCCTGTTCAGTGGCCGTTCATCCCATGGTATTCATACCATAAATTGGGATCCATCAGTTGGAATCGATCTCATAGGTCTCGGGAATCGTGCCTCTTTAATGTATCTCATGGCTGACACCAACTCCGCTATACTGACTTTGAAGTTATATTCCCATAACTTGGGGTAAGAATGATCATGAGATCCCGACATCTCTTTATCCCGAAGTGATCTATTATTTCGACAACGATCGGTTCCTCTGTCTACAGTGAACTTTTTTGTTGCTTGGAAGTTTTTGCCATGGCCTTCGTTTCACTCGTAAGGCAAAAACCGACCCTCGAAATCCGTCTATCCGTGTCGTAGTCATCTTTTGATTTTTCTCTGCTCTTCTCCTGTCCTGTGGCTGATGATGTAGAACCGACCTGGTCATCTTTGATCCTTATCTTTGACTCGTACCGGTTGTGGATATCTACCCAAGTTGTTGCCTGAAACTCAAGCAGGCTCTCCTTCAGCTCCGGGAAGCATCTGAGCTTATCGGATTCAATCCATTGGTGAATGCTTCAGCTTCCCATTCATCCGGGACAGCCGGGAGCAACATTCTTTCTTTATGGAATTGGGTAATGAACTCTCGTAACAATTTGGATTCTCCCTGTGCGATCCTGAATATATCGGCCTTCCGAGCTTGTACTTTTCTGGCCCCGACATGAGCCTTGATGAAAGAATCCTCAAGTATCTCAAAGGAATCTATGTAATGTTTGGGTAATAATAAATACCACATTAGAGCTCCCCTCGTGAGAGTTTCTCCAAACTTCTTTAGCAACACAGATGCAATTTGGTGATGAGCTAAACCATTTCCTTTAGCCAGACTGGAAATGATAATCCCTACAGAAAGATAGTTGGCTGCCATAGCCACACCAGACCAAGAAAAGGCAAACTAATCAACCACAATGCATTTCGGGAGGAACCAGCTAGCTCTGGGTTTTACCGCCGTTGTGTAGCTGGTAATATTGTGGGTCAGAAGTCCCATTATACTTTGGCACTTCAGGCATTTTGAACCGCTTCGGGATTAAGTCTGGTGCCGCACTCGGCATGTACGAAAATTGGGTATACTTCTTCGAGTCCGGGCCTATTAATACTGGTGGCGCGCCCGGGATTTAGTCCATGCGGGCATTTACTTCTCTCATACACCGTGAAAGTTCATTCTTGAATGGGTCGTTCTCGTTGTTGAGACCGGATTCGCTCCCCCCAGCGTTGTCGAGCCAACTTCACCCCTGGGAATATTGTTGTCGACTCTCTGCGCTGTTTAGCTTGCGGGAATACCAGGAGGAATTGGTTCTCATCTGTTTGCACTATTCGAAGCCCCCGATAGCGCTTGCTTCAGCTTCGTCATAACCTTATCATGCCGCGTGAGATGTCCTAGAATGATTGCATGTTGCTCTTGCAGGACCCTCACCGCATCCACAACATGCTCCTCATCAGCATCATCAAGAGATGTCTCCCGAACCTGTCAACGGTTCTTCTTGTCATGCACCGGCATGGCATCATTTCTCTCATTGCGAGTGTCACTGATTGAATCCTCGAAACGAGGCTGATCCCCTCGAATTTCATGGTTGTACGTATTGTTAACAGTGTTATCTGCCTTTTTTGTGATTTTTTCTAAGACAAAATAATCAAATCACGTTAGTAAAAAAGGCAAAGACCAATTTAATTGCACGGCTGTCTAGGCCACATGGTGGGCGCCAAACTGTTTACCCCTAAAATGATACAGTTGAATTTATACGTGATATCTAGAAATGTGAACTAATTTGATCCTAAAATAATATAATAATTGAATAAATGTACAATACTTAGCCTTAAACTGTAGATGAAACAGCAGAGATGACAGTTTCGGGAACAAGGTTTCCGGGCACAGCAATGATGAGATCAGAAAGAGGAAAAATAATATTGGATTAAGCTTTGTATAGAATGTAGTATAAGTTTAGCCAGAAAATTCGTATCCTTTACAATAATAATCGAGCTCACTATTATAGCTTTGTCTAGGTAAGGAGGTCCTAGCATCATGCGCTCCTTTAATGTCAATTATGAGGGTCAGTGATGAAAATTTAACGGTGAACATAAATGCCAAATTCTCTGTAACGGGTCGTCGCACTTAATGTTGCAGAATATTCCTTATTAAATGCTACCGGGCGTAGGGCATTTAATACACCTTTCTGAACGTTATCCCTTCCGGTGACAAGCAGAATGGCTGCGTTCGGTCTTCGGCGATCCCCATCTTTAGTTCCACGTATATTTCCTTTAGATGACCACGTGTCATATCATATTTCACCCTATACAATTACTCTAACAAGATTGGGTACCGATCTCAGGTAATTCCCTGTCCGAGCCAGAATTCTTAGTAGAACTTTGTGCAGCATCCCTGATAGGGGAAGATAGGCCCTCTTGAGAGATGTGGTCAACAGTCTTTGTAGCCACCGGTGTTTCCTCTCCTACTCTTTCACTTCCCGCAAGCTCATTAAGTAGCTGAAAAGAGTTCTTTAGAAGTACAGGGCTAGCTACTGATGAAAACCCAATACATTCTGTTCATCACCAACCGCACCTCCATCTTTTTCATTCAAAGTCCTTTGCATTTTTATCTCAGCTTGACTTTGTTTCTGACTATCCACCTCATTCAAATTTTGTCTCACTCTCCACTGCATTTTCTGTTTTTTCCACTTAGCTTCAAGATTTTCTGTACCCTTTGCCTATTATTAACTTTGGTTTTTACTTTATGAGCTACCACCTCCTTGTTAATCATAGTCTTCGCAGATCACCACTTTCCTATCCTATATTCACCCCATTGAAGTCTTTAACTCCACTGGATTCACCTTTAAAGGTAGTAGTAGACATTATAGAAGGAACTCTAGGATCAACAATCTTCTCATTAACTCCTGGATTATCTTTCCCTATCTTCCTGAGACATTGATCTCCTGGGTGGCCTTGATGTTTGCAAATGAAACAATATTGTGGGACATAGTCATACTCCATTACCTGCCTGAAGCCTCTTCCCTCCACTCCATTCGCATCCTTGATACCAACCTACACAAAATCCTTTCTTTGAATAGCCAAGTCGATTTCCACTTTAACCTTAGCACAACTTGGTATGCATTTAACATCAGTCGCCTTGTCGATAGTCATCAGAGTACCAATGGGTGATGTGATTCTCTTTAGTGCATCCCAGTTGTGGTAGTGTCATGGCAGTCCCGGAAGATACACCCAAATAGGAACCAAAGTAGTCTCCTCATCAGGAGAAAATTCCTTCGTTAGTGATCCAAAAATTGAAAAATGATCCCTGAAGTAGATGTTCTTTATGTCGTCCTTGTCCGAGAAGTCCATGAAGATGTGCTTTGCGTTGTAATTCCTTCGATTAGGGCTCTCCCATGTGAAAATTTACCTATGATAGTTAATCTGCAAACACTTGCCAACTCCTCCTCTTCCTGTGTAGTGAAGAAAACGTCTGGTTTTCCTTTGTATAGCTCCGACGGTCGGAAAACAAATCTCGGTTTCGTAGGTGGGATCCTGGTCGGAGCAACTAGAGAAGCCGCATAAGACGGGAGGTTGAATGGTGTTGATATCTGCACCCTTTGGAGGGTCATTATGGCGAGCGCCACACAAAACAATTTGGGCAGACATCGTCGTAACGTTGTAGAATTGGGGTTCTAAGACATACTTAATACATTTTCCGCCACAGCTATTACAATTAATGGTAACAAAGAGTTAGAATATCTAATGATTTTGTGATATGTTTAAAGCTATCAAGATGACATTATCGCAAATAGAGTGATTCAAAAAGTAAATTAGATACTACTCTCGCTTTACAATATGTATACATATGTCATCAAACATAAAGAGATACCCAAAAATATTTTGCACGCATACTACTGGAATTGAATAATATTATCCGTAGAGCGGCATATCATAACTATTGTTCATATACACCCAATAACTATCCCGACAAATACACAAGTTTTTAAAGTAATCACCTTGAATGAATTCTTTTCTACCTTTGAAACTATTTAAGGAACTCTAAAATATTTGTCAATAATATAAAATATATAACTGAAAAATACATAATCCACGCATAAGATATCAAAACTCTGAGCTTAATCAAACAACTTGGTTAATAAGATGAATTTAAGAAATTATAATAATTAGATAAATAACACCTTTCAAGAATAATTAGCCGAATTTTGTTATCCAGAAGTATCAAAGCTAAAACCTAATATTCTGAAAATCTTTTTCTAATGGTAATTAAAAGCTTTATTTCACCAAGTAAGCCTTTATAAGTCTCAGCTTGGTCTTTACAAAGTTTATGACAGAGAATGTGAAATAGTGGCTTTTTTCTAACTTTTATTAAAATGGATTCATACAATAAGTTGTCTGATTAAATTGAAAATACAGTTCAAAAAAAAAAAAGGAAAAGGAGATCAAGTTATTCAAAACTTTACTTGTCACGATTCAAAACCCGTAATAGGTCGCGATGGCATCTAATGCCGCCGTTAGGCAAGCCCACTAGTGAACATTCAATTTAATTATCCTTTTTTAACTTTTAAAACAGAAGTTTCCTTTTTTTAAAAGAACGAAATGAGTAAGATCTCATGCAACCGTACATACTCTTTTCTCAAAAAAATACCAGCATGAGAAATACATAGTGATAGTAATGATAAGTACAACAATACATAAATGCTAGAAGCCCTCAAAACCTAGTGCCACAAGTGCATAAGCAATCTACAGAATATACAAAATTAATACAACTACTGTCTGAAGGGTAATAGACAGAAATAATAAACAAGGTAGAGGGAGACTCTGGTGCTGCAGATCGAAGCAAGGCAAGCAGCTCACCACTAAGTCTTCGTAGATGTGCAGCCGCCCGTATGACCACTGGTAGTACCTGTCTCAGTACCTGCACATTCAGTGCAGAAGTGTAGCGTGATGACGTAAAATAATGCGCAGTAATTATCTAGTCTAGCCTTGAATAAGTAGTGACGAGGGGTCGGCTTAACACTTACTAGTGGTCAAACAGTAATAGAAATACACAAAGTAGACGTGGAGGATGTACAACAAGTAGCAATGAAACAGATAAAAATAATTACAGTAATTTCCCACATGAATCTATATCAAATCACTACACATGTCATAACCAACCTTGAAGACGCTAACTCAACTGTTACCAAACCAAATTTATTTTCAAGTATTAAGCACGAAGTTGCCGAGGCGAACGGCCCGATTCCATAGGAATAGTAGTACTCAGTATTGCCAAGGCGAACGCCCGATCTCATAAGAATAGTATTACCATACTGCCGAGGCAAATGGCCGGATTGTATAAGAGTAATTTAATACACTGCTAAGGCGAACGGCCCGATAACATAAGAGTAGAGAAATTTACCTCGCTCGCGAAAGTACATGCGAGTCGAGAAAACACGAATCCATAGTTCATCAAATATTTTCCAATTATTTTTTTCAAAGTAAGAGGCTAAATCAATATCTTTATCCTAATCCTCAATCTTAGTCATATTCAAGGAAATCAATGCACAGGATAAATAAAAATAGCACAATTTAGGCATGATGTGAATCTAAGTCTACCCGACATAACATGAATATAGCCACATTAGGACTCCCGTCACCTCGTGCGTACGTAGCTCCCCGCAATAATTAGCACACAACAATTAATATACCTAAGGGGATAAATTCCTTTTTACAAGATTAGGCAAGAGACTTACCTCGCTTTCAAGTCCACTATCCGGCTCTTTAACCTCACTATAACTCCTTTAACGAATCCGAGAAATCCGAAGCTAATCAATAGTCGTAAAAAATAATCAATAAGTGCTGAAAAGTTCATAATTTAATTTAGAGTAATTACACAACCCAATTGGAAGGTTCCTAAAATTTACCTCGGGGCCCACGTGCCCAGAATTCAGAATTTTTTGTAAATAAATGTTGCCCTTGACCTCACGGGCTCAAATATATAATTTGTTCCAATTTCCATCACCAAATCCGTGATCAAATCCCAATTTCACTTAAACCCTAGGTTCCAACAATATCCCACAAATTTACTCTAATTTATATGTTGAATCTACCCATAATCCATGTATTTAACTTTAAAAAGGGTAGAATCCACTTACCTTGGGATGCCTGGTGAAAATCCCTTTCAAAGAGCTAACAAACCAAGAGAGAAGTGAGGGAAATGAGCCTAAGTCCCGAGTTAAATTCACCTTCTACCCAGCGATTTCCGCAACTGCGGTCACTTAACTGTATCTGCGGAACTACAGGTGTGGTCCAGAAGCCGCATCTACGATCCCACATAGCCTCTAGCTTTTTTGCTTCTGTGGGCAAGGATCCGCTTCTGCGGGTTCGCTTATGCAGACATTATTCGCTTCTAGGTGTCTGCTTTGTGGTCTCATCCCACTCCTCCTTTTTCCCCTTCTACGGAGCCCCCATCGCATATGCGTGCTCGCAAGTGCAAAAGAAACCTTGCATCTGTGGCCCCTCAGCTTTACTCCTAATGCCTTCGGCAATTCATTAAATCCAAAACCAAATCCGATTCCAATCCGATTTATACCCGAGATCCCGGGACCCATCAAACCATATAAACGCATCCTAAAACATGATACGAACTTAGTCGATACCTCAAATCACGTCAAACAACATCTAAACTATGAATCAATGATCAAATAATTCTTTCAATTTCCAAACATTCAACTTCAACAAACGCGTCCAAAGCATATCTAAACATTCTGTAATGATGCCAAACTTTTCATACAAGTCATAAATTACCATACAGACCTATTTCCAGGCTCGGAATTCCGAAAGGACCTTGATAACACCAAAGTCCTATTCAAGCCAGACTTAGGAAATTCTAAAACCTTCAAAATACTAACTTTCACCAATAAGTGTCGAAATGCTCTTGGATCACCAAAAACTCGATCCGAATACATGCCCAAGTCTAAAATTATCATACGAAGCTATTGGAACCTTCAAATCACGATTTTGAGGTTGTTTAATAAGAGTGTTGACTCAAGTCAAACTTGGCCACCTTAGGCCACTATTATGGAACTAAGTGTTTCAATTTCAATCCGAATCCTTCCAAACTCTTTTCAGCCATCCCCACAAGTCATAAAATAGTAAAAGCACATACGCGAATTCCTAATTAAGGAAACGGGGATCCAAAAAGTAGAACGACCGGTTGGGTTGTTACATTCTCCACCTCTTAAACAAACGTTCGTCCTCAAACGGGTCTAGAATCACACCTGGAGTGCTGAAAATGTAGGGATATCTACTCTGCATGTCCTCCTCGATCTCCCAAGTCACCTCCTTGACTGCTTGACCTCTTTTGGACCTTTTGCACAAAAATCTTCTTAGACCTCAACTGGTGAACCTGCATGTCAACTATGGCAACTGGCTCCTTCTGGTAACCCAAACTCTCATCTAGCTAAACCATGTTGTAATCTAACACGTGCGATCCGTCAGCATGGTACTTTCGTAGCATAGACACATAGAAGACCAGATGAACTCCCGATAGGCTAGGAGGCAAGGCAAGCTCATAAGCAACCTCCCCAACTCGACTCAACACCTCAAATGGGCCAATAAACCTCGGTCTTAACTTCCCTTTCTTTCCAAACCTCATGCTACCCTTCATCGGTGACACTTTCAAGAGAACCTTCTTTCCCACAAAATGATAAATCACATGCCTTCTGATCCACATAACTCTTCTATTTGAACTGTTCTATGCGAAGTCGCTCCTAAATCAACTTTACCTTGTCCAAAGTATCCTTCACTAAATATGTGCACTATAACCTAGCCTATCCGGGCTCCAACCATCCGATGGGTGAACAACATCACCAACCTGTAAGGTCCCGTTAACATTTCCTAATGATTTTAAAATTTTAAAGTGCGACAGCGGTATTCGGAATAACGTATTCGAGTAATTAAAGGAGACCTATGAGGTGGAACCACATTATTTTTACATGAAAAGTGTTTCGGAACATATCAAGGAGGTTTGTAAGTGGGGAGAAGTTACTTGGAACGAGTTGAAAAGTTGAAGTTTTGGAATATTCATAAGTTTGACTGAGAGATGACCTTGATGTTACCAGACTTGGATTGCGATTCCGAAAATTTGAATAGCTTTATTATGTCACTTACGACTTGTGTGCAAAATTTGAAGTCAATCGGACTTGATTTGATAGGTTTCGGCATTGAATGTAGAAGTTGGAATTCGATAGTTTCATTTAAGCTTCAATTGGGGTGTGATTCGTGTTTTTAGTGTGATTTGATGTTATTTGAGGAATTAATTAAGTTCGTATGATTTTTTAGGACTTGTTGGTATATTTAGTTAAGGTCTCGACGGCCTCGGGTGGATTTCGGATGGTTAACGGAATTTAATTTGGATATTTCTAGGATGTTTCGATGTCGTTTCTTCAAGAATAAGTGGTATCACATTAAGAAAATGAGCTTCAAATTAAGTTTTTATTGAAACATTAGATCCGTATGAAAATGATGGAGCTATAGCAAAAAGAATCGTCGAATTCGGATATCGTATGAGGAGTTATGCCCATTTCCGGGCGAAATAGAAAAGATCTCTCGTTGCCAGCGCCCAGGGTAGCGTGGGGCGCTAGCCCTGGCGCTGGGATTTATTTTTAGTTCTGGAAATAGCACCATAGGTAGCGCCCCACACCACATGTGGCGCCCGAAACATTATATACTCATTTCGTGGTTCATTTTTCCCCATTTCTCCTGGATGAACTTTGGGATTTTCCTCCACTCTCTCAAGACCTCCAACTCCCCCCATCTTCAAGGTGAGTCCCTATTAGTTTGGTATTTCATTCCATCAATTCCACCCTAAAACTATCTCAATCCTCCATAAAATACATATATCTTCAAGTAATTTCTTCAAGAACTCAAAGGAGGGTTTGCAAGATTTCTTTCAAAAGGTAATCCTACAACCTTAGGCTTACATGAATGGATATATTATAGGAATATGAGTATGAATTAAGAATTGGGACTTTTGGTATGGTGATTGGAAGCCATAAGTTCCCAATTTAAATACATGACCATTGTAGAGATTGAAAGGTGATTATTTGATGCAATTTTGTTGGTTGGGTGTGGATGGATGGTCATGTATGTGATGTTGGAAGTTATAAATTGTTTAATAATGATGGTGGGATAAATTATTGGCAAATGGTAGTAGTTGGATGAACTAATTCTATGGTTAAGAGATATAGAGATTCATGCCTACTAGGTATTTGATAAAATGCCTAAATGGCCTAAATTATGGAATTTGTTACTAATATTGGTCCCATTGGATGTTGTTATTGTATATTGAAGTTTCTTAGTGTAGTGGATCGTTGTAGTATCATTAAGCGACAAATTTGAGGTATGTTGGCTAAACTTCTCTCTTAGAATTGAATTCCATAATGTTCCCGTAAGTTTCAAGTATGGTTGGCTCAAGTTCCTAATTCCTATGTTTTGGATTATCCCGTATAAACTTGACTCTTACGAATGAACCTTATGTCAAAAGAAATATGCTCAGTGTGGGTTGGGTAATTAAATGTTATAGCTTTGAATCGTGTTTCAAATGAAAGCTAGTACGCCAAATTGTGTAAGAAAAACTTGATATGCCTAAGACCCTTAATTGCTCATATGTGTACCTAAAGTCTTGATTGGAAATGTCTTGTTGTTGATAATATATAAAGATGCTCGAAAGTGAAAGAAGTGAGTTGGTGATATAAAGTGTGGCCACCATTCCAAGAGTAAAAATTATACTTATGGCTAGTGGCGCCAATGAAATGAGATGATGTGAGAAAGGTTATGAAATGAGTTTTGATTTAACTGTTCAAAAATTATTGGATGATATTGATCTCCCAACCAAAAATACATATAAATTTTGTATTTTGAAAATTGTTATGTTTTAACTAGACATTTGGATATGGTTGATTGTGACTTGTTGTTTCTATGGTTTTCTCATTTCTTATTTGGGCGACATTTAGCTTTATATACTAGTACTATTCCATATGCACTAACGTCCCTTTTACTGGGGGCGTTGCATCTTCAATGGATGTAGGTGGTTCATTAACGGGCAACTTTGGTCCTCATTAGCAGTTACTCCCTATTCAACAGGTTTTGGTGAGCCCTACTCTATTTTGGGCCTGATGTCATTTGATGTTGTACTTTGTATTATGAGGTATTGTCGGGGCCCTGTTACTAGCACTTCCATACTACTCTTTTATTGTACTTAGACGCTCCGTAGATAGGTTGTGGTGGTGATTGATGTAGGGAATTGAACTAGAAATGTTGGTATTTGGCAAACATGTTTTTCATTATATGTATAAACTTGTAATATTTTGGAAATTATGAATGAAGCTGCTAATGGAAATGAAATGGGAGTTGTTAATGAAATCTTTTCAGTGTTTGATTAATGGAGTGCATCTCCTCTTTATTCATGGATGAGTTTGGGTAGAAGGAAATCTAATAGGCTTGCTCGGCCAGGTTCACTCAGTTGAGCGCCGGTTGCGCTCCCCTAGTTCGGGGCATGACAAACTTGGTATCAGAGCCTAAGGCTTTAAAGTGTCCTAGGATGTCTCAGAGCCGTGTCGAGTAGAGTCCTTCTTATTGGTGTGTTGTTGACCACATCCATAATTAGGAGGCTACATGGGCATTTAAGAATTTCACACTTCTTTGATACTCCAGATCGTGCGGTAAAGCCCAAGATAGGGTGCTCATTTCATCATTATGTCTCACTTTCCAGATGGGTAATGTACGAGTTTGAAGCAGCAAGGAGGAAATGACCCCGCCATTGAATTTGGGGGAGATTGCACAAGACTTCATTGGGAGAATGCGTCAAGCCGTGGAGGGATTGGAAGATCTTGTTGCTAGGGGAAATGTCCTTATTCCTGCCAATGTCACCGCACCACTGGATTGTGTGGTGAGTGAATCTATGAAACGAAAAAGGGTTGTTGGTACTAATAAGCCAGATTGTTTGGTTTGCAAAAAGCGTCACTTGGGGAGATATTGGATGACTCTTGAAATATGTTACAGTTGTCGAAAGAAGGGGCACAAGAAGAACAAATGCCCTAGGTTGGGTACACACATCCCGGTCTGCCCGGTATAGGGGAAGGAACATTTGGTGTCGTGTTATGAGTAGGCTCAGCAGTGTGTTATGGGTGGTGTATCTGGGCAATCCCAAAAGCCCACACAGCAAACCGGTACTAGAATTGTTACTCCCGCATTGGAACCTTGGAGGAAGGATAAGGGGGATGCTTATGATGTATGCAAAAAAGTAAATATCATGTCAGTGGGGCGAGTCGGTTTAGCGGACCTCATCCCCGTTGTGTGAAGTGCGGGAGATGTTATCCGGGAGTATGTCACTAAGGTACCAATGTATGTTACAAGTGTGGTATGAGGGGTCACATTTAGAGAGATTGTCGTTCGTCTCGCCAGAGCATGGGCGGGGGTGCCACAGAGCCAGCCAGTTTTGCAGCTACTACATCCACAACGCCTCCCCCAGCTCGAGGCACTATACTGCCCACATGGCGTGCAGCAGCTAGGGGTGGTATCAAGAGCTCGGGAAGGCCCAGCATGTTTTAAGCTATGAGGAGGCGTCAAAAGTCGAAGGCTTCTCCAGATGTGGTTACATGTATATCGACTGTCCAATCTCATGATGTATATGCCCTTATTGATCTCGATTCCACTTTGTCATATGTCATTCCTTATGTTGCTATGGAAATTGGGATAGAATTGGAACAACTTTATGAGCCATTCTTTGTATCTACTCTTTGAACGAGACCTATCATTTGTGAAGCCTCTTTATCACAATTCCTTATATTTACAACCTCTTGAGGAATTGAGTTATATAATGATTTCTTTGAATTGAGTCACAACCCTAGGTTAATACTTCCCACTGCTTCCCTAAATTCTCAACAAGGGACTATGCCTGATGAATTTCTTACAGGACCTTTAGATTCAAATGGATAAGATCTTCTCAATTGTGCTTATGCATGCACCATCATAAAGTTTACCTATGTGGTATCAAATCCAATGTATAGCAGCCTAGTGTTGAGATCCTTCTTGAGCCACTCTTTTTCTCTCCGGTGTATGTGGCTCCTATGGTTGGAACAATCACTTTATTCCTTTGTGAATATTATCATGAATCCTTTTCACTGTCTAGCAACATGAGAGCATATCTCAGCACCTATCATATATGTACTTGTCAGTTGAAAAGGGTCACTTGTCCGCATAAAGTTTCTGGAAAATTTGAGATTTTTACAAATTCGTCACAGGAAGATCTTTTTATTCGCCCATCTCAATATGACTTTCATGTCCACCTAGATCATGCCTCACTGAGTAACTCACTTTGTTCCTAGTATTATTATTGCCCATGATGTGGCCTGATATTGCAGTTTGAGAGTTATTATGACAGAAACAGGTCAAAGAAGAAGCATCATCCCATGATCAAACATATTGGGTAGGAAACTTAATGATCATATTCATGCTAGCACATCTTAGAATAATTGATGAAGGTCGCTAAAGGTTTAGTTTGGATGTTCGCAATAGAGATTTAGAGGTGAATAAATTTAACAGGTTATTCTAAGGATTTCTCCATGAAGATATTATGTGAATTGCTAATAAAGGTAAAGTATGTGTAGTTACATTAGGCCTTATGAAATCTTAAAGGAAATATGCCGAACTATGAGTATGATGTTTCCCCATCATTGTCCTCCATGTACCTAGTGTTCATGCGTCTATGTCTAAGGAGGTAGTTGGAAATCCTTTGCATATCGTTCCGATGAAAGCTAGTGAAGGTGAAGTTATTGGATAATTGGCCTATGAGGTATTTAATTGTCACTCTAGTTAGATAAGTCCGAAAGTTGAGATTGCCTCCGTCGTGTGTTATGCGAAGTCTTTGAGTCGAAGAGGCCACCTCGAAGGCCCAAATTGTTAAGGAAAGAAAATGTTCTCACTTGATTGTATAGCCAAATGATTGTGGATCGAAAGGTACCTTCTATATGTTATGATTTAAATATGTGCAGCTCATGTTTAGATGTCACTTTTGATAATATAATGCTTGTAATGTTGAGATTAGTGCTGCTGATATACATATACATATATATATATATATATATGTACATACATATATATATGTGTGTGTGTGTATGTGTGTGTGTGTGTGTATTGATGCTTTGTCGAGTTGTGGATGTGTTGTTAGGAGTGATTTTGGTGATTCTCTAGCAGGTGAATAGGCCCAATTGCAGAGGAGACTTTGCCGAAATTTCTAAAAATTTTGGGAGTTAGTCAAATTTGTGAGCTTAAGATGTATGGAAGAAGAAACGAGTTATGCTAAGTGTTTGGGAACGGACTCTACCCCTCATTTGAGGAAGAATGATCTTAAGCGCAGGGGAATGTAAGGCCCTGTTAAAATTTTCTAATGATTTAAGATTTTAAAGTGCGATAGAGATATTTAGGAATAACGTATTCGAGTAATTAAAGGAGACCTATGGGGTGGAACCCCATTATTTGGACATGAAAAGTGTTTTGGATCATATCAAGGAGGTTTGTAAGTGGGAAGAAGTTACTTGGAACGAGTTGGAAAGTTGAAATTTGGAATATTCATAAGTTTGATCCGGAGTTAACCTTGACATTACCAGACTTGGATTTCAATTCCGGAAATTTGAATAGCTTCATTATGTCATTTACGACTTGTGTGCAAAATTTGAAGTCAATCAGACTTGATTTGATAGGTTTCGACATCGAATGTAGAAGTTGGAATTCGATAGTTTCATTTAAGCTTCAATTGCAGTATGATTCGTATTTTTTAGTATTGTTTGATGTGATTTGATGCATCAACTAAGGACGTATGATGTTTTAGGACATGTTGGTACATTTGATTAAGGTCCCGAGGGCCTCGGGTGAATTTCGGATGGTTAATAAAATTTAATTTGGATATTTCTAGGATGTTTCGACATCGTTTCTTCAAGCATAAGTAGTATCACATTAAGAAACTTAGCTCTAAACTCGGTTTTTATTGAACCATTAGATCCGTATGGAAATTACGGAACTATAGCAAAAAGAATCATTGAATTCGAACATCGTATGAGAGAGTTATGCACATTTCGGGGCGAAATAGAAAAGATCTCTTGTCGCCAGCGCCCAGGGTAGCATGGGGCGCTAGCCCTGGCACTGGTATTTCTATTAGGTTCTGGAAATAGCGCCACAGGCAGCGCCCCACGCCACCTGTGGCGCCCGAAACATTACATACTCATTTCGGGGTTCATTTTTCCCCATTTCTCTTGGCCGAACTTTGGGGTTTTCCTCCACTCTTTCAAGACCTCCAATTCCCCCCATCTTCAAGGTGAGTAATCCCTACTAGTTTGGTGTTTCATTCCATCAATTCTACCCTAAAACTATCTCAATCCTCGATAAAATACATAGATCTTCAAGTAATTTCTTCAATAACTCAAAGGAGGGTTTTGCAAGATTTCTTCTAAAAGGTAATCCTACACCGTGAGACTTACATGCATGGATATATTTCGGGAATATGAGTATGAATTACTTATTGGAACTTTTTATGGTGATTGGAAGTCATAAGTTCTCAATTTAAATACATGACCATTGTAGAGATTGAAAGGTAATTATTTGATGGAATTTTGTTGGTTGGATGTGGATGGATGGTCATGTATGTGATGTTGGAAGTTATGAATTGTTTAAGAATAATGGTGGGATAAATTATTGGTAAATGGTAGTAGTTGGATGAACTAATTCTATTGTTAGGAGATGTAAAGATTCATGCCTACTAGGTGTTTGATAAAATGACCAAATGGCCTAAATTATGGAATTTGTTACTAATATTGGTTCCATTGGATGTTGTTATTGTAGATTGAAGTTTCTTACTGTAGTGGATCGCTGTTGTATCATTAAATGGACGAATTTGAGGTATGTTGGCTAAACTTCTCTGTTAGAATCGAATTCCATAATTTTCCCGTAAGTTTCAAGTATGGTTGGCTCAAGTTCCTAATTCCTATGTTCCGGGTCCCTTATAAATTTGACTGTTCCGAATGAGCCTTATATAGAAAGATATATGTTCAAAGTATGGGTTGCGTATTAAAATATTATGGCTTTCAGTCGTGTTTCAAATGACAGCTAGTACGCCAAATTGTATGAGAAAAACTTGATATGCCTAAGACTCTTAATTGCTCATATGTATACCTAAAGTCTTTATTGGAAATGTATTGTTGTTGATAATATTTAAAGATGCTCCAAAGTGAAAGAAGTGAGTTGGTGATATAAATTGTGGCCACCGTGCCAAGAGTTGTGATTGCCAATCATTTTACTCCATTACTTGGAAAGAAATCTACTGTGCTTAAATTCTTCATTTCTAATGAACTTAAAGTTGTGATTTTCGGAATATTATATATGTTGATATTTATGATGATGACACATGAGAGGAAAGAAATGAAAGTGTGAAATATGAAATACGGCCACGTGCCATGAAAAAGGAATCTTGTGAATGGCCAAAAGAGCCAAGGAAATATTGTTGTTGAGATTGGTTGAAATACTAGTGCAGATTTATACAATATGAAAGATGATGAGGTAAATATATTTGTTCTTTTGTTTCCCTTATGTGCAAACCAGAAATATTTTTGAGAGTATCATTAGCAAACCGAGGAAGGGTGGGTCATAAGGCCCATACCCAAAACTACACGTGTCGGTGTAGGGGTGGATTGTGATTATTCCCCTTATTTGGGATGTGATTGATGGGTTGATATTATTCCCCTTAATTGGGATGAAACTGATAATAGTTGCGAATTGGAAAAGTCAACCCACACGGCATATGTAGGAAAGCGGCCTAGCTGATCGGGTGGAGATCGGACGCCATGTTGCGCACATCGTAATACTACTCTTGGTAACACTTTCTTTCGCACCACATGACAAACCACATTGTTCGTTGGGAGATGGCCTAGCCGATCGGACGTGATCGGACTCCGTGTTAAAAGCACGATGGTATATCGGTGCTAATGATCTCCCAACCAAAAATACATATTAATTTCGTATTTTGAAAATTGTTATATTTTAACTAGACATTTGCATATGGTTGATTGTGACTTGTTGTTTCTATGGTTCTTCCTTTTCTTATTTGGGCATTCTATTTTGAAAGAGGACATTTAGCTTTAAATACTAGTACTATTCCATATGTACTAATGTCCCTTTTGTCGGGGGCGCTGCATCTTCAATGGATGCAGGTGGTTCATCAAGGGGCAACTTTGGTCCTCATTAGCGATGACTCCCTATTCAGCAGGTTTTGGTGAGCTCTACTCTATTCCAGACCTGATATCATTTGATGTTGTACTTTGTATTTTGAGGTATAGTCGAGGCCTTATTGTCGGCACTTCCATAATACACTTCTATTGTACTTAGAGGCTCCGTAGACAGGTTGTGGGTGGTGTTTGATGTGGGGAATTGAACTAGAAATGTTGGTATTTGGAAAACATGTTTTTCATTACATCTATAAACTTGTAATATTTTGGAAATTATGAAAGAAGCTGCTAATGGAAATGAAATGAGAGTTGTTAATGAAATCTTTTCGATGTTTGATCAATAGAGTGCATCTCCTCTGGATTCATGGATGAGTCTGGGTAGAAGGAAATCTAATAGGCTTGCTCGGCCGGGTTCACTTGGTTGAGTGTCGGCCGCGCTCCCCGAGTTTGGGGCGTGACATGACCATATAAAGCCTCCAATGGAGCCATCTTGATGCTGGACCGATAATTGTTGTTATAAGCAAACTCGGCCAAGGGCAAGAATCTGTCCCACTGCCCTACGAAGTCAATAACACATTCTTTGAGCATATCCTCTAGAATCTGAACTGTCTGCTCCGACTACCCGTTGTTCTGCGGACGAAAGGTTGTGCTGAGCTCTACTCGAGTACCCAACTCGCTCTACACTACTCTCTAGAAACGCGAAGTGAATTGAGGGCCTCTATCTGAATGATGAAAACAACCACACCATGCAACCGGACAATCTTCTGAATGTAAATCTGGGCCAACCTCTCTGAAGAGTAAGTAGTCACAATCGGAATAAAGTGTGCCGACTTGGTCAGCCTGTTGACAATGACCAAAACAACATCGAACTTCCCCAACATCCGCAGCAACCCAATTAGGAAGTCCATAGTGATGTGCTCCTATTTTCACTCCGGTATAACCATTTGCTGGAGTAGGCCACCTGGCCTCTGGTGCTCATACTTAACCTGCTGGCAATTTAGACATTTCGCTACATACTCAACTATGTCCTTCTTCATCCACCGCTACCAATAATGTTTCCTCAGGTCGCGATACATCTTCGTAGCACCTGGATGAATATAATACCGAGAACTGTGTGCCTCCTCTAGAATCTTCTCCCTCAAGCTATCAATATTAGGAACACATAGGCGATCCTGGAGTCACAGAACACCATCCTCACCGATAGTAACCTCCTTGGCACTACCCTGTAGTACTGTCTCTCTAAGAACCAACAAATGTGGATCATCGTACTAACGATCCTTGATATACTCGAGTAATGAAGACAGAGCCACAACACATGCAAGAACTCGACCGGGCTCTGAAATATCCAACCTCACAAGTCCGTTAGCTAAGGACTGAATGTCCAAAGCCAATGACCTCTCCTCTGCTGAAATGAATGCCAAACTACCCATACTCTCATCCTTTCTACTCAAGGCATACGCAACCACATTCGCCTTGCCCGGATGGTAAAGGATGGTAATATCATAGTCCTTCAGTAACTCAAGCCACTTGTGCGTCCTCAAATTAAGATCCCTCTACTTAAACAAATGATGCAAGCTATGATGATCAATGTAAACCTCACAGGACACCCAATATAGATAATGTCTCCAGATCTTGAGAGCATGAACTATCGCGGCCAACTCCAAATCATGTACGGGGTACTTCTTCTCGTGAGGCTTCAGCTGACATGAAGCACATTCAATAACTCGCCCCTCCTACAACAATACACAAGCCAATCCAACGCGCAAAGCGTCGCAATACACAGTATACATCCCTAAACGAGAAGGCAACACTAACACCAGTGATATAGTCAAAGCAGTCTTGAGCTTCTAAAAGCTCGCCTCGCAATTATTGGACCATCTGATCGGAGCACCCTTCGCCAATCTAGTCAAAGATGCTGCAATGGACGAGAAGCCCTCCACTAACCGATGATAATAACCTACTAAACCCAAGAAACCTCTTATCTCGGTCGCTGTAGTAGGACGAGGCCAACTCTGGACTGCTTTGATCTTCCTGGGATCCACCTTAATACCCTCACCTGATACATCATGCCCCAACAAAGCCACGGTATCTAACCAGAACTCGTTCTTGGAGAACTTAGCATATCGCTTCTATTCCCACATGTCTAGAGCACTAACCTCAAATGTTTCTCGTGCTCCCCCATACTACAGGAGTAGATCAATCTGTTATCAATGAAGACAATGACAAATGAGTCAAGATACGGCATGAACACCCAATTCATTGAGTCCATAAACACCGTCGGGGCGTTAGTCAAGCCGAAGGACATCACTAAAAACTCATAGTGCACATACCTAGTCCGAAAAGTTGTCTTCAAAACATTTGAAGCACGAATCTTAAGCTGATGATACACAGATCTCAAGTCGATCTTGGAGAACAACCTGGCACCGTGTAACTAGTCAAACAAACCATCAATGCGCGGAAACAGGTACTAGTTCTTGATGGTGACTTTTACAACTGGCTGTAAATAATGAACATTGACATACTCCCCTCCTTCTTCTTCACAAATAACATCGGTGCACTCCAAGGCGACACACTGGATCTCATGAACACCTTTTCAAGCAACTCTTGAAGTTGCTCCTTTAACTCCCTCAGCTCCTTTGGAGCCATGCGATAAGGAAAGTAGAAATAGGTTGGGTGCCTGGCACCAAATCAATGTCGAAATCGATATCCCCATCCAGCAACATACTTGGTAGATCAGCGGGAAATACATCAAAAAACTCTCGTACCACCGGCACTAAATCTAACGCTAGAATCTTAGCAGTAGTATCCCGAACAAAGGACAAATAGACCAAACAACCCTTCTCGACCAGGTGTTGAGCCTTCAAGAAAGAAATAACCCGATTGAGAGTACCAACAGACGAAACCCTCCACTCTAATTTGGGCAACTTAGGCATCGCCAAGGTAACAGTCTTGGCATGGCAATCAAGAATGGCATGGTACGAAGAAAACCATTACATGCCTAGGATAAACTCGAAATCAACCATATCGAGCAATAGAATATCCGCTCTGGTCTCATAACCTCAAAAAGTCACCAAGCAGGACCGGTAGACCCGATCCATAAAAACATAATCACCCACTGGCATGGACACTTATACAGGAACGCCCAAGGACTCGCAAGATACATCTAGATTAGGAGCAAATAGGGAAGAAACATAGGAATAAGTAGACCCTGGATCAAATACTACCGAGGTATCCTTACGGCAGACAAAAATAGTACATGTGATCACTGCATCAAAGGCGACTGCCTCTGGCCTGGCGGGGAAAGCATAGAATCTAGCCGGAGCGCCACTTGACTGGCCTCCACCTGTAGGGAGACCCCTATCCACCTGCCCTCCGCCTTTGGCTGCAGCTGGTGTGGTAATCATGGACAGATGGTCCTGCTGCTCAGCCCTTGCCCTGAAGTCTGGGACAAAACCTCTTCATGTGGTCAAACTCCCCGCACTCAAAACAACCCCTCGGAGTAGTAGACTGTTGACCTGAAGTCTGACCCTGATGGACTGAATACCCACTGGAGGAACCCTGAGTAGCTGGAGGACGGTAAGCACTCTCTAGAATAGCACTAAAGTAGGGTCGTGCCGCAGCACTCCGAGTAGGCGGTGGTGCTGACTGCATAAGCTTGCTAGACTGGCCCCTTATGAACTGACCTCTGCCCCCAGGTGGGGCGCCACAGAATCCACCAAACTGCCAAGGCCGCTTGTTCTTCCGTGCAAACTCTCTGCTGCATTTGCGGATACGCTCGATCCTCTAAGCTATATCCATAACCTGATGAAAGTGAGTCCCCATCTCTGCCTCACGGGCCATAGAACCTGAATCTCAAGGTGCAGACCCACAATGAACCTCTGCATCCTCTCTGCATCCGTGCGGCGTATAATAGCTGCATGGCGAGACAAGTCAGTGAATCTCGTCTCATAGTCGGTCACAGACATGTGACCCTGACGGAGTCGCTCAAACTGACCCTGAAGCTCCTCTCTCTCCGAAAGTGATATGTACTTCTCCAAGAATAGATATGTAAACTGATCCCAAGTCTAGGGAGGTGAACATGCTGGCCTGCTACCTGTCATCATCTGCGGGCCTTTCCCTTAAGCTGAAAGATGGTGAAATTCACCCTGTTGGACTCCAATATGCCCATGTTACGTAGTCTGTCCTTACACCGGTCAGTGATATCCTAGGGGTCCTCTGACCACTCACCCCCAAAGTTAGGGGGACAAAGCCTAGTCCATCTACCAGCCGCTTTTGCTGATCAACGGTCGCGACTGGTACTGGCTCTGGTACATCCGTTGTAACTGGCTGGGCCTTTCCCGCAGGTAGTGCACCTGGGGTCTAATAAACAACAGCGTGCCCTAGAGCTTGAGCGGTAGGGGTCTATGCTCCCCCTCCAGACTGAGATGTGGCTGGGTCCGCTGGAAATAAACTAGCCTGCATCATAGAGTACATGAACCACAGCATACGTCCCATAACCTCCTGAAATCCCGGTGCAGTCATGAAATCAGTCAGGGCTAGCTCAACTGCAGGCGCCTCATCCTGCTCCTCAATAATAGGATCCTCCACTAGATCCACTGGTGGTACAACGGGAGCAACTCTAGGATGCCATCGTCCTTTGACAAGATCTGGAGCCCTCCCCTAGCCTCTGCCTCGGCCTCTAGCAACGGGGGGAGCAGCTTCTCTACCGCCTAGTATATCTGCCGCACGCGTTCTCACCATCTGTGAGAGACCAATAGAAATATACTTAGCATAATATCGACTACACGGTAGGAGATAAAGAAAGAGAGGTTTCCTACCACCTTGTAGTCTCTCAAAGATAAGTACGGACGTCTCTATGCCGATCCACAAGACTCTACCAGACCTACTCATTACTCGTGAGACCTATGTGAACCTGAAGCTCTGATACTAAACTGTCATGACCCAAAGCCCATAATAGGTCGCGATGGCGCCTAACGCCGCCGTTAGGCAAACCTACAAGTGAACCTCCAATTTAGTTATCCATTTTTAACTTTTAAAACAGAAGTTTCGTTTTTTTAAAAGAACAAAATGAGAAAGATCTCATGCAATTGTACATACTCTTTTCTCAAAAAAATACTAGCATGAGAAATACATAAACCATAGTTATAGTAATGATATGTATAACAATACATAAATGCTAGACGCTCCCAAAACCTGGTGTTGCAACTGCATGAGCAATCTAAAGAATATACAAAATTAATACAACTACTGTCTGATGGGCAATAGACAGAAATAATAAACAAGATATAGGGAGACTCTAGTGCTGCAGATCGAAGCAAGGCAGGTACCACTAAGTCTCCTTAGAACTACGTCTACGCGCCCATGTGAGTACTGGTAGTACCTGTCTCAGTACCTGCACATTCTGTGTAGAAGTGTAGTTTAAGTACGTAAAATAGCGCGTACCCAGTAAGTATCTAGTCTAACCTCGAAGAAGTAGTAATGAGGGGTCGACCTAACACTTACTAGTGGTCAAACAGTAATAGAAATACATAAAGTAGACATGGAGGATGTACAACAAGTAGCAATGAAACAGATAAAAACAATTACAGTAGTTCCCCACATGAATCTATATAAAATCACTAAACATGTCATAACCGGCCTTGAAGGCGCTAACTCAACTATTACCAAACCAAATCCGGTCTCAAGTGTTATGCACGAATTTGCCGAGGCGAACGACCCGATCCCATAGGAATAGTAGTACTCAGTACTACCGAGGTGAACGGCCCGATCCCATAAGAATAGTATTACCATACTGCCGAGGCGAACGGCTCGGTCCCACAAGAGTAATTTAATATACTGCCGAGGTGAATGGCCTGATCGGATAAGAGTAATTTAATACATTGCCGAGGTGAACGGCTTGATAAAAGAGTAGAGAAATTTACCTCGCTCGCGCGAGCACATGCAAGTCGAGAAGACACGGATCCATAGTTCATCAAATATTTCCCAATTATTTTCCAAAGTAAGAGGCTAAATCAGTATCTTTATTCTAATTCTCAATCTCAATCATAATCAAGGAAATCAATACACAGGATAGCTATAAATAGTACAATTTAGGCATGATGTGAATCTAAGTCTACCCGGAGATAACACGAATATAGTAACATACGGACTCTCGTTACCTCGTGCATACGTAGCTCCCTATAACAAGTAACACACAACAATTAATACACCAAAGGGGATAAATTTCATCTTACAAGGTTAGGCAAGAGATTTACCTCGCTTTTAAGTCCACTATCCGGCTCTTAACGTCACTAGAACTCCTGAAACGAAGTCAAGAAATCCAAAGCTAATCAAAAGTCGTATAAACTAATCAATAAATGCTCAAAAGTTCATAATTTAACCACTAGATTAATTACCCAACCCAATTGGAAGGTTCCTAAAATTCACCCCCCAAACCCACATGCCCGGATTCTGGAAATTTTTGTAAATAAACGTTACTCATGACCTCACGGACTCAAATATATAATTTATTCTAATTTTCATAACCAAATCCGTGATCAAATCCCAATTTCACTTAAACCCTAGGTTCCAACAAAATCCCACAAATTTACTCTAATTTACATGTTGAATTTACGTATAATCCACGTATTTAACTTAAAAATAAGTAGAATCCACTTACCTTGTGATGCTTGGTGAAAATCCCCTTCAAAGAGCTCCCAAAGATCGGCCAAACCAAGAGAGAAGTGAGGGAAATGAGCCTAAGTCCCGAGTTAAATTCACCTTCTGCCCAGCGATTTCCGCACTTGTGGTCACTTAACCGCATCTGCAAAACCGCAAGTGTGATCCAAAAGCCGCATTTGCGATCCCCAACAACCTCCAGCCTTTCGCTTTTGCGGGCAAGGATCCGCTTTTGCGGTCTCAGCCCACTCCTCTCGTTTCCGCTTCTACGGAGCCCCCATCGCATCTGCGGGCTCGCAAGTGCGGAAGAAACCTCGCATCTATTGGCCTCAACTTCAGTCCAAAGTCTGCTTCTATGACCCTGTGGCCGCTTCTACGTGCTCGCACCTACGGCCATTTCCTCGCAGGTGCTATTGTACCAGACCTGAAGCCTTCAGCAATTCATTAAGTCCAAAACCAAATCCTATTCCAATCCGATTTGTACCCGAGGCCCCCGGGACCCCATTGAATCATACCAACGCATCTTAAAGCATGATACGAACTTAATCGAAGCCTCAAATCTCGTCAAACAACATCAAAACTACGAATCGACGATCAAATCATTCTTTCAACTTTCAAACATTCAATTTCGACAAACACGTCTGAATCATATCTAAACATTCCGAAATGATGCCAAACTTTACATACAAGTCATAAATCGCCATATGGACCTATTTTCAGGCTCGGAATTCTGAACGGGCCTCAATAATACCAAAATCCAATTCAAGCAAAACTTAGGAAATTCTAAAACCTTCAAAATGCTAACTTTCAACAGTAAGCGCCGAAATACTCCCGGATCACCCGAAATCCGAACACACGTCCAATTCCAAAATCATCATACGAATCTATTGGAACCTTCAAATTCAGTCCGAAGTCGTTTACTAAAAATGTTTGACTCAAATCAAACTTGGTCACCTTAGGTCACTATTATTGAACTAAGTGTTCTGATTTCATACTACTATTATTATGTACATCACAGTGAGACCTCCTCATATATTCTGATAATAAACTCCTTTAATTTTCAACAACAAAATCGTATTCCTTCATAAACTCATGCTTTATCCATTCTCAATGTTCCAACAAACATGTAACGATAAAAAAAAAAAAAAAAAAAAAAAAAAAAAGAGAGAATGAATTCACATGCATTACTCGGTAATTATCTACTGACCATATTTTAAAAAGTACTAATAAGTCGTAAGTAACAATAATAATCAGTACCTCTTAAATCAAGGTAAGTCATTAATATTTCCATTTTAACGTCCGTAAAATATAAATAAATATAGATATAGATTATTTTAAGTAGTGGAATGAGTTGCAAATAAGGAAGTTCTAACTCATTTTGTTTTTAAGTATTTTGTCTTTAATTTCTCTTCTTTTTCTTTTTGGCAAATTATATATTTTTATTCATAATAAAAATTAACCGCAAAGGAAAAGTATAAATAAAGGGGATAAAAGCTCGAGTAATAGGA
Organism: Nicotiana obtusifolia; assembly: GCA_002018475.1. Classification (NCBI taxonomy): domain Eukaryota; kingdom Viridiplantae; phylum Streptophyta; class Magnoliopsida; order Solanales; family Solanaceae; genus Nicotiana; species Nicotiana obtusifolia. The sequence goes on from MCJB01025821.1 coordinate 164,528, forward strand.
CCTAAGCCTACATACCGAACTAAACCTTAATTTCTCTTTTTATATGCTTTCTAGGACTGGACAATTAAGCTAAGTTAATTATTTATTGGACTGACCAGTTGCCACGTAATCGGCAATCCGTTTGACTTTAATGTAAAGTCTTTTGCTGATAAAACTCTTAACCTGAAATGAAAAGCTCTAATTTCTGCTATGTTTTTTACCTAATAGAAATCATATTGGGAAAAGAGAGAACGTTCTTTAGGCTTATTGGGTTTGAGAAGTATATGCCCAAAAAGAAATAGGTTTCATCTAAACGTGTATTATTTCTTACTCAAATTGAGAATTCTATGACCAAACAATCCATTCCTATTAAAATTTAAATTCCTACCGACGAAAGAGTATCCATAGAAATCAAATTTTAGCTGATATAGAAAAATCCTAATGTTACCAAATTTATTCAATATCAAGTCACTTGTTTGAATGAATTAATTAGTCTTGGAAGGGCATAAAAATCAATCAATCTTTTAGGGATATTTTAGTCGTTCGACATTTAGCATAAAATATTCGTACTTTTATAATAACTAGTATTTATGAACGTGCGCTGCACGTTAATAATGGCACACGATGATTCAAAAATTTATTTATATGAAGGAACAATAAAATTTAATTAATAAGAAAAATTTTATGTTTAATAATACAACAATTATCGAAATACCGAAAAATTTATTACATTAGCATAATACATGAATTTAAAATAAAATAACATCATCAAAACATACACAAATGATCAATTTTGTCATGTTAGTTAGATAATTATGTATTATAGTTTAAAAGTATTTAATATGATGGTATCTTAACGAACACTTTTAAAAAATATTTGATCTACTAATTATGGAAGAAATAATAGAATATACCGAAATGATGCAACTAATAAATCAACAATGGTATGAATCCAATAACATAGACTTATATGACCTATACATATATTCAGATTAATGAATATAAATCATGAATATCTAGAATACTGGATAAAAACTATGAGAACATAAGACTCATTAGAAAAATTACTTTCAGATAATATATCAGACTACCTTAGAACACATGATACAGAATATTTAGAATTAATTAATGAAACCATTAAAGAAATAAGAAGATTAATACTACTAAAAGAAGAATACTACAAAAAAGCCTTTCCTAACCCTTAAAATAATAGAATGAATTTCGCACCCCGAAAATTGATATCAGAGCTATTTATTACAAGATATTGTAAAAGATATTTATGTATATGAATAAAGATATATGATGAAAAAACATCCTTCATTTAGAGTATTAAGTTTTCATAATAATCATAGATGGAATCTTTTAGAATATAAAAGAAAAATAATTCAATGGATAGCCCTAACAAAAAGAAATTATTCAATAAGAAAAAAGTATAAGAAAGATGCTCTTAAACAGTTTAATGAACATAAAAATAATTTCAAACATTATCTATTACTAAATAAGGAAAATATTAACAGATATACTTGTCAATTCTGAGAAAAAAAAATGAATAAGGAAGAATACGCAGTAAGTGAAAATACATATAGAAGCCAAGAAGGAGTAGAAATAAATATAATACACTCTAATTTAGGTAGAAGATATAAGAAAATAGGAGATCAATTATAGTTAATGCCAGAAAAAGAATCAGCTAAAATATAAGATAGTTTAACAGCAATGATAAGATTAGCAAAAGAAAATGAAGAAATTGATAGGAACAAAGAAATTGAAAATATTAAAAAACAAATGAAAAAAGAAATTGAACAAATAGAAGAAATAAAAAACACGAGAATAATAGAATTAGAAAAAGAATTAGCAATGTTAAAGCAAATATATGAAGAAAAGATAAAAGAAAAAGCAAAAAGAAAAGAAGAAGAACAAGAAAGAAAGTTAGCAGAAGAAATAGAAAAATTTAAAAAACAAATACAGTTGGAAAACCAAGAAGTAAGAATAGAAGAAGTAAATGACATAGATCCAGAAAATACAATAGAAGACCATGATTCAGAAACAAGTAAAACATACACAGAACTTATAAAAAATATAGAATTAGAAATAAATACTGAAGATTTAGAAAATAAACCTTCTACATCAAGAAAACAAACAGTTCATGACAATTATGAACATAATTATGAATACTATAAACCAAACAAAAATTTATGGAATAAACAATCTTTATGGGATAAACAATTTTATAAAAAATGGATACCTAGAAAATCAACAGAACAATATAATTTCTTAGACCTAGATTGCGTAGAAGATATAAATAAAACAATACAACTTTGGAGTGGATACATAGCAAAACAGTTAATAGATAATAAAATAACAATAAAGATGCACCAGAATACATAGAAAGAACCTTACTAGGAACAGTAAAAATATGGATGCAAAATATGACAGATGAAGGTAAAACATATTACAAAGTAATAAAAAATATAATAATGAAATTATAACTTCGCCTATAGAAATATTACATAAATATGAAATAGCAATAAGAAATGAATTTAGTAGTATGCCAACAGAAATAGAAGAACAGCAGAAAGACAAGAAAATGTATAGAAATTTAATGAATAAATTAACTATATGTAATATGTGTTATTTAGATGAATATACATGTACATTTAGAGAATATTACTACAAAGGAACATATACGATAGATGAAAGTAAAGAAATAAGAAACCTATACTATACTAAACTACCAGAACCTTTTAGTTCAAAAATTATAACAGATTGGAATGATGCAGGATTAGCAGATACCCTAGGAGCTAGAATAAAATTTGTACAAAAATGGTTTATAGATTTGTGTGAAAAACATAAAGAAAATATGAAAATAGAAAAAATATTAATGAAAACTTAGCCTGTTGTAAAACAAAAGTAGCACCTCAATTTGGATGTACAGAAAAATACTATAAAAAGAAAAAACGAAAATATAAAAAAACACCTTATAGAACAAAATACAAGTATAAAAGGCCTAGAAAAAGATATTACGTAAAAAATTATAAAAATAAAAGACCACATAAACAAAAGAGAAATTTATCTGAATGTAAATGTTACAATTGTGGAAAATTAGGACACATAGCTAAAAATTGTAAAATACCTAAAGATCCAAAGAAAAAACAAATACAAAAGTTATAATAGAAAATGATGACTATACCCAAATAGATTATATAGACTATGAAATAGAAAGTGAAGATAGTATATACGAATTATCTGAAACTGAAACTATAACTGATATAGATGAAGAAGAGATAGAGTATGACTGAAAAAGATATACAAATAATTAAACAAAAAGAATATCAAGATGAAGAATCATATGAACAAAAAATAATCTTTGATAATAATATGTTTGAGCAAACAAAAGGTAAAGAACTAGACTTAAGCGTAGATAAAATTTTAGAAGTACCTATAATAAAAAATTGGTTTAAAGGAAAAACAGAAGAATATTACATAATAAGTCAAAAAGAACATATAATAGATGGTAAATATACTAAAGGAAAAGCAAAAATACCAATCATAAATAAGAAAACAATAAATAAAGAAATACAAGATATAAAAGCTAAAAATTCAACTAAATATGTACACTTAGGAGGAACAGAAATATTGATTAAAGCATGTTTTAGAGAAGGAATAGATACACGTATAGAAATATATTTAGCAGATGATAGAATTATACATCCTATAGAAAAAAGCGTAATAAGTGCAATAAGAGGAAATTTAATATATCAAAAATTTAAATTCATTATTAGTGCAAATTATTCGGTAGCAATAGAAGATAGAAACATAGATAAATCATTACTACTATACTGGAAAATGTCAGGAATAGAACTAGCACAAGGAAGTAAAATATTTACAGCAAGATGTAAAAACTTATACATTCTAACAACTAAACATAAAATAACTGCTAAAAATAAGATAAATAAAATAAAAATCAAAAATCCTTTTGAACAAATAGTTACTGTTATAGATAAAAATGACTATAGTTACAAACAAATAGACATAGAAGAAGATTTAGAAATTGTTAGAGATAGAATGAATACATCTAAAAGACTAAGCTATGAAACCCCATCATCATCATCTAGAACAAGTACATCTAGAAGATTAGAATATAATACTCCACAAAATATGATAATAGAAGAAACAAAATCACACCAATATTATATAACAGGGATAATGGATCAAAGAAAATACCTCATATTAATCAATATAGGACAGGAAGAAAATTATATTATGAGAGAACTAGTACGAGAAGAAGAAATAATTACAAAAGAAAAATCATGTCCAGATTTACCAGCAACCTTAGTAAATACAGACGAATATACTAATAAAGAATTAATTATAGGAGGAATACCAATACAAATAAAATTTAAGATATATAATGAAGAGACAAAATTAACCTTAGGAATAAAATGGTTAGATAGTGTAAAACCATATAATCTTAGAAGATAAACAATTAACAATAACTTATGAAACTAAGAAAATCACAATAAAACGAACAATACTGTAAATGACAAAAAATTATATATTAGTAAAAATTATAGTTGAAGGATATTACAATAGATATTATACACCAATGATAGATACAGGAGCAGAAGCTAAAATGTGTAATCATAATTGTTTACCAGATAGTAAATGGGAAAAATTAAAAACACCTATTATAGTTACAGGATTTAATAATGAAGGGAGTATGATAGAACATAAAGCTAAAAATATAAGGATACAAATATGGGATAAAATCCTACATATAGAAGAAATGTATAGTTACGAATTTACAAATAAAAATATACTATTAGGAATGCCATTTCTAGACAAATTATACCCACATATAATAACAAAAACACACTGGTATTTTACTACCCCATGTAAACAAAAAATAGGAGCAAAAAGAGTAAATAACAGAATAAGAGAAAATACACCATGGATAAAAGGAAGTGAAAAAATTACCCAAAAATTAGAAAGTAAGAAACTAGATAATCATAAAATAGAAATAATTATATTCACAATAGACAAATTAAAAATAATAGAAGACAAGTTAGAAAGACTATATAGTGAAAATCCGTTACAAGGATG
>MCJB01025822.1:0-15935 GCA_002018475.1 Nicotiana obtusifolia
ATAGTGTATATTGCATAATACACTATACAATACACTTAGTATATGAAATACACTTAGTATATATACTACACTTAGTATTCGTGCTTATACATGTATTCATGTTCTTATATATGTATAGTTATATATATATATATATAATGTATTGTATATATATAAATAAAACTGTATAATATATTTATATAAATAAATATATATAACTATATATATATATATATATATATATATATATTAGTAATATATTTATACACCTTGGTAAATTATTAACAAGAAAGCGACCAACTTTGGTCGCAAATATATATACCTTTCTATTAGCGACCAAAGTTGGTCCCCAAATGAAAATCTGATTTATTTTAATTTTCCAGATAAGCGACCAACTTTGGTCGCTTATGGCACCATAAAATTTCCTCCAAAAGGCGACCAAAGTTGTTCGCTAAATTAAATTCTGATTTAATTTAATATTCAAGGAAGCGACCAACTTTGGTCGCTTATGTCACCATAAAATTCCTTCCAGTAAGTTGGTCGCTAATTTAAATTCTGATTTAATTTAATATTCAAGAGAAGCGACCAACTGTGGTCGCTTCTGTCCCCAGAAAATTTCCCTTCCCTAAGCGACCAACTTTGGTCGCTAATATTAAACGTGGGTCCAGTTTGGCGACCAAAGTTGGTTGCCATTTTTGAATTTTCTTTGACCAGATTTGTTTGACCAGTCCGGTCAAAATGTTGAACAATTTAACGACCAGTGGGCGACCTACTTTGGTCGCTATTTTATTTAAGTTTTTTTTTTCATTTTTTTTGTCTATTTTTGCGACCAATGTTGGGCGCTTTTTGTGGCAGACCAACTTTGATCGCTAATTTTTGGTCTCTATATCCCTGATTTCTAGTAGTGTTAGAAGATGCGGGAAGCTAAAACTAGAGCTAATAACAAAATGAAATGCTAACTTAGAGTAAATGATATGCTCTAAGTTAACAATGATACTAGCTAAGGAAATACACAGCCTCATGAGGACAATAGTGCAATTATATCCACAAGCCAAGAGTTGAAACCATCCTGAAGTACCTCCAAAGCTCTCACTAGGCGCCGAAGTTTCAAAATCAAATGTCAAGGCAAGTGTAAATATCCATACACCAATCCAAGCAAAAGCTGTTCAAATGATCTGTCTGTGTGATCCATGTAAGATTTAACAATGCACAAGAGAAAATAGTATCTTATATTCATACCAATAGTGTCCATATAGTACTACACTGTAACATACAAGTTCAAGAATTTTTCACAAGTGGAAAAAAAAGCAGCAACACCATAATTTGAGACAATGACTGTCTTCAAATAATTTTAGCTCTGAAGTATAATTGTGTAGCCTAGAATCTTATATATGATCGACCTTAAGCCTAAACTTAGTTTGCCGTAACAACCTCCAGGATCCTACAAATATGCAATATAAAACTGCAAGTGCGAAGTAACTGCAACTCTAATAACACTTGTACATGTAGTCCAATTAAACAGTATAGCTTCCTGCTTGCCCTATATCCTCCATATATTGAAAGATTTTCACAGAATGACCATGATCACATACTAATACCACTGTGTGAAAGCCAACAAATACATAGAAAGGAACATTGAAGATAATGGAAAAAGTAGGCACACTCAAGCACTGAGTAGTCATCCTATTTGAATTGCTTTCTTCAAAAACGCTTTCTTTATTAAGAGTCCTTTAAGAAGCTAAGCTCCTTCAGATAGTAAGATTCGCTTAACTTCATACCTCTAAGCACTCGTGACTATCCGATGATAGTCACTTCGCTGTCCATTCAGACCGGAAAAGGAAAACCGAAAGATTGAGCATAAAGAAAAGAGAGAATGAGCTATCACGTGCAAACAATTGAAATTCAATAATAAGAGTCCTGATCTTCTCGCTTAAGAATATCCGATTCCACCGGAGTGAAGTTGTGTCGGGCTATCCTCTTTGCAATCATAATCCTTAGATTAGAGATATGAGTTTTGTCTATGTTCAGTAACCTCCTCTATCCACTAGGCATTTCAGAGAAGGTATTCAGCAGGTTATGGGTTATCACATATTTGGACTCGGCAGGTTATGGGTTAACGATATTTGGTACTGATTCCATATTTCATGCACACTTTTGGGATCGTCTGTACTCATACTACACTTTTGCACTTTGCGTGCAGATTCTAGAGCTACCATTTGTTCGTGTTAGTTTAAGACTTATATTTCTGTTTATGTAAATTTCAAACGAATGACGTATCTTTCCTCAAACCAGAGTTGCATTCTTGTTCTTAGTCGCTAATAATTTGTACTTCCGGTCCTTGGGAATCATGTATTAAATTTCCGCATTTTTGTTTCAAAATTTATTCAATGTTTTTTTCTTGGACTGTGTTACTTATTGGTTGGTTTACTTAACGGATTGGATTAGATGCCATCACGACTTGATGGGATTTTGGATCATGCTAGAGCTAAGCTATTATTTAATGTCGTGGCAAAAGTTAGACTAGGTGAATAGATATGGAAATTAAAGAGAAGAACGATCATGGCGCGAAGACAACCATTTGGAGTAAAGTGCAATCGTGAATGTCCTCTAACTTATAAAAATATTCCTAAATCATTAACCAAAAATATGAAGCTGGCGTTTTAAATATCTAAATAAATAAATAACTATCTGTTCCCTCTATTGAGCTAAACGTTCAATTGAACAAAAGAAAAAATTGGAGTGCTGAGACATATCATTCGTTACAAAAAAAACTAGAAACATAATACTAAAGAAATTACAAATGTCTTTGGTTAAATGCATTTTCTGGGAATACATTCCAAACATAATGACTCAACATGCTGCAAATAAAGAAAGAAAGAAAAAACAAAAGAAATTAAAAATTATTAAATATTCTCCATTTTCCCCATTCGTGAGGTCGGCTTCACTGGCAAAATTCGGATTCTTTTAGCCACCTTCACGAAATCTCTGAACAACGTAACATTAAAGAGAAAGTCAATAGTACATCATTAGCTTCTTATAAATTTTGAATGTTCATTCAAGAATAGTGAAAGCAATACCGGAAAATGCTTCTGGAGAAGTAAACAATCATTCTGGAACAGAAATTAGAAAGGTATAATTTCAACGAAACGGAGGTTGAATATATGCATCACTTAGAGGTAGGGAAGTAGAACAATCGTACGAAGCATACCATTATTCGACTATGCTTCAACACTTTCTTCTTACCAGAGAAGTTTTACATCTTTGGTTGGTTTTATCAAGATAATGTTAGCTTCGGAGAATTTAAAAAAAAAAAAAAAATATCATATCTATGACTTCCTGAAATATCGAAGTTTCATGTCTAAAAAGAAAAGACTTTCAAAAGTACCACGACAAAGTGGTCAATTATATTTAAGCTAAACCTTATTCAATTAATCTTCAACGTTTCCACTTCCCATAGACCTTTTTCTACCAGTTATTCTTCCACAAAAAGATGACAAATACAATAGAATTACTTACTTCCAGTTGAGATCACCAACAAGGAGGAGGTCATTTTCCATGTCTTGATAAGCAATAAGGTGACCAGGAAGAGCATTTGAAAGATCAAAATCTTGAGATGATGAACACTTGGCATCATCAATGTCACCACTATCTATAAACATCTGCCTAAGTGCTTTAGCAAGGCTTCTGTAGTTGCTATGCTTCTCAAGGCTTATCCTTTGGCAAATTGAACGCCCTTCCACTACCACTGTCACTGCTGGAATCGCACTTGGATCATCAAGGCTGTGACTACTCTTCATTTCTTTAATGATTCTTGAGTCTTTCATTTTACTAATTAGTGTTTGTTTATATAGATGAGAGAGAGCACAAATGTCGGCTGCTGGTCTCAGACAGCCCTAAATTTGAGCCATCGTTTACAGATTTCAAAGCATTATTAATTGCTTATGACAAATAATTAATTTTCACAAGAAAAAAACTCTCAGTCCCCCTCCTGAGGAATAACCGACTTGTCCCTCTCGGACCTGATTTGACCAGAAACAAACAGATCACAGACAACAAAGATGCATTTAAAAATCATGTGATTATTTGCATTTTTGCAAAAAGAAATTGGTAGGTTAGACCGAAAATTACTTTTACGGAGTATAAGTTAAGGTGGAGCAATTTGGGGCCTTTAAAGGGTTAAGTAACATATTTTTGTGGGCACACCCAATACTGATGAGGAGGGTAGTCGTACCAACTCTCCGTATCTTACTATTTGTCTCTCTATTGCTAGGATTAGATTTTTATAAGTAATGAGAGTACAAGGTATTTTACGCTATAACTATGTCATGATCCTAAATCACAATCGCGGAACCGTAATGGTGCGTAACACTGAATGCCATGCAAGTCAACACAACAGGTAATACAAAATAAGAAAAGCAACAAATAACTAATAATTGGTCAATATCATAACATAAACGATCTCATGATTTGGTGTCACAAGTACATGAGCGTCTAGATCTAGCTAAATACAAGGTTCCAAAAGATATACAACACAGTCCGAAATAAAATCGAAATAGTACAATAGAGATAGGAAAGTGACTAAGGTCTGCAAACGGGGTGCAGCTCTACCTCGAATAACTGACTGGTATCCCTAAGTGCCTTTCGGATCTCCGCTGGTACCAACGTCACAACAAGTGTATTAGTATAGTATGAGTATAACTGACCCAATGTACTCAGTAAGTGTTGAGCCTAAACTCGATGAGGTAGTGACGAGGCTAAGACATGTGTAACGACCTGATAGTCATTTGGGTACTAGTCTTTATTTTCGTGTTCCGATACCTCTCATAGCTTCATTTGATGTTGTATGACTTGCGTGCATGGCCCATGTTATTTTTCGGAAAATTTATATGTGAAATTTTAAAGAAAATATATTTTTTGGCTTTAAAACAACTTGAGTTGACCATGGTCAATGTTCTTGGTAAACTACCTCGGAGATGAGTGTTTTGATGATCCTGGTAGGTTCGTATGATATTCTTAGACTTGTACTGTAACGACCCGGCCGATCGTTTTGAGAGTTGTAGTCCCATTCCCCAATCTACTGTTCATTCCCTGCTTAATTTTTGTTGTGTAACTTGCCGGTGTAGTTGGTTCTGGTCCGGTGAGGTTTCGGAATGGATTGAGATACTTAGTCTCAAGGTTGAAAGCTTAGGTTGAAAAGATTGACCGGATGTTAACTTATGTGTAGACAACTCCGAAATAAAATTTTGATGGTTCCGTTAGCTCCATTGGGTGATTCTGAACTTAGGAGCGTGTCCGGATAGTGATTTGGAGGTCCGTGGTTGATTTAGGATTGAAATGGCGAAAGTCAGTAATTAGAATCTTGATCGAGAGTGGACTTTGTGGTTACCAGGCTCGGAGTGGGGTTCTGGGAATAGGAGTAGGTCTGTGGTGTCATTTGTGACTTGTGTGCGAAATTTAAGGTCAATCGGACATGATTTGATAGGTTTCGGCATCATTTATACAAGTTGAAATTCCTTAAAAGGCTTGAATTAGGGTGCGATTCGTGTCTTTGATGTTGTTTGATGTGATTTGAGGGCTCGACTAAGTTCGTATCGTATTTTAGGACTTGTTAGTGTGTTTGGTCGAGGTCCCGGGGGCCTCAGGTGGAGTTTGAAAGATTGCTGCGGCTGAAGTCTTCTGTTGCAATCGCACCTGTGGAACTTTGGCCGCAAGTGCGATCTCGCTGGTGCGAGCTGGGAAGCGTAGAAGCGGAGTTTGGATTGGGGGCTGTAAAGCGCGGATGCAGAAGGATTTCTGCAGGTACGGACTCGCACTTGTGCATGGAGGATCACAAAAGCGGAGATGGGCTTGGAGTCACTAGTCCGCAGAAGCAGATGGTTTTGCGTAGATACGCATCCGCAGGAGTGGGATTTGTGACCGCAGAAGCGGTTGGTCGGCCCTTATGTGGCCTCCGCAGATGCGGATGATTGACCACAAAAGCGGTATCGCAAAAGCGGATTCTTGGACCGCAGAAGCGAGAAGGCTTGGGCAGAACATTAAATCGAGGGTTTCGTGGGCTTTCTTCATTTTTGAACATTCTAACTCGGTGTAAGGCAATTTTTGAGATTTTCGAGGGGTTTCTTGAGGTAAGTCACTTGTGGTTAAAATTATTCAATTATTATGTTTCCCTATTAAATTTCCACCTAGATTGTGTGGTTTTGAGGTGTAATTTGGGGTTTGTGGCTAGGGATTTAGAGAGTTTAAATTGGGGATTTGGGTGTCGATTTGGTGTTGGATTTTGGTAAATTTAGTAAGGTTGGACTCGTGGCGAAATGGATTTCTGGATTTTGTGACTTTTATTGGATTCCGAGACATGGGCCCGAGGGCCGGCTTTTGAGTGGACTTTTTGACTTTTAATTAAAAGCTTAGTAATTTTATATGGAATTGATTCCTTTAACTCGTGTTGATTGTATCGAACTATTTGTAGCTAGATTCGAGGCATTTTGAGGCCATTTCGCGAGGCAAGGGCTTGTTGGAGTAGAGTTTCACATAGTTTGAAGTAAGTAACACTTCTAAGCTTAGTTCTGAGGCTGTGAATCCCCGAAATTCATAATTATGTGAATGGTGTGAGGTGACGCATGTGCTAGGTGGCGGGCATGTAGGCGTGCACCGTGTGAATTGTGATTTAGTCGATTCCATAGAACTGTGTAGCTATCTTATAATCTTTACTGTACTCTATGTGTTAGAGCACTTGAGCTGTAATTCATGCTAAAAATCATATTTAGGCTGTATGCTGGTATTATTGGGACCCACAATAGTCGTACTTTGCTGTTGAACTAATTGCCTAATCTGTCAATTTGTACTCAGTGATAGTTATTGCTTGCATATTATATCTCAGTCTCTGTTGTCTTTACTTGTTGTATCATATCATCATTCGCGAGCTGAATATCATGATTTTGGTGAGCCCGAGAGACTGGAGAAGTTATCGGCTGAGTGAGGCTGTGGACTTATTGTGAGTGGTATTTATGGGATCGGGTTGCACGCCGCAGCAGGTTTATTGATTCAAGCCAGGATTTGGCTTATTATAGCGTTGGGTTGGCCCCTCCGGAGTCTGCACACCCACAGTGGGCGCAATGCTAGCAGTTATGATTTGGGCTGGATCCCCCCTGTTTATTTGCATGTGGCTGGATCTGCCCTGTTATGTGTTAAGTTTTATTGTGAAATCTGAAAGCATGTCTAAGTTCTTGTTGAAAGCATGTCTAAATTCTTGTACCTTCATTTGTAGAATATAAAAATCAGAGATATCATTGTCATATTTTCTGTAACTTTTCGTACTGTTAAATGCTGAAAGTGGACCTTAATAATTGAATTTGTCACTACTTTCATTCCAAAGGTTAGATCTGTTACTTATTGAGTTGGTTGTACTCATGCTACACCCTGCACCTTGTGTTCAGATCCAGGTGCTTCCTGTTTCGGCGGTTGTTGATTTATAGAGGCCAGACCTTCGGGGATCATCGAGGTAGTTGCTTGGCGTTCGCAGACCTTGACTCTCCTCTCTTATCTTTCAGTTTATTTATTCAGTTTTACTTCTAGATAGTGTTCTAGACTTTGTCATTTCGTAGATGTTCATATACTCAGTGACACCCCGATTTTGGAAAGAATTTATATATTGAGTTATGATTTCCTATCCTGTTTTAAGAGATTTTTCTTTATTTAAACTGTTTTAATATCTTTCAAAGATTTAAAGTGTTGAATATGTATGAATAGTCAGCTTGCCTAGTACCACGATAGGCACCATCGCGACAGGTTGGTTTTGGGTCGTGACAAGTTGGTATTAAAGTCTAGGTTACATAGGTCTCACGAGTCATGAGCAGGTTTAGTAGAGCTTTGCGTATCGGTATGAAGACGTCTGTACTTATCTTCGAGAGGCTGTCGAACCCTTAGGAAATTTCACATTCTTGTATTCTTGTCGTGCGAATTTGTTGATTCCGAAAATTAAACTTCTATTATTATTCTCTCACAGATGGTGAGGACACGTGCTACTGGACAGGACGAACAGCCACCAGTACCACCAGCTAGGGCCATGAGAGGCCGAGGTTGCGGTAGGTGCCGCGGTAGGGGCAGAGGTGCAGCTCGTACAGCACATGCAAATCCACCAGTTGCTCCAGCTCAAAAGCAGGTTCCAGATGTGGTTGAGCCATTGGGGCCAGCTCAGGCACTAGCTGTGCCCATTAAGGGGGGCCAGTGGTCCGGTCCGGTCGCGGACCAGAATATTTTTCCGGTTCCGATCCGGTCCGGTACCGGAAGGCCTCAAGACCGGACCCAACCGGTCTTACCAGTCCAGGACCACCGGTCCTCTTTGGTGGAAGCCGGTTCATGACCGGCACCGGCTACCGGTATCCCGATTTTTTCGGTCCAGTCCAGACCAGTCCGCCCGATTTTTTTTATTTTTTATTTTTTATTTGTCTTTCATTTAAAGTGATGGATAATTTTAAGTTTTTGAAAATATAATAACAAAATATTACTAACTTTGTATATATATATTTGAAATGTTTAGTTTGTTTCAAAGTTCAAACTTAGAATTAAAAAACTTGTAACATTTTTCAAACTTTGAATTAGTTTCAAAGTATAAAATTAGATTCAAACCTTGAAATATGAATCAATTAGAAACTAGTAATTAATTGTAGTATTTTTGCGCAAAGAATAAATTTAAAAAAAAAAAAAACAAGACAAGAGTTGTGAACTTGTGATGGAATTTCAAGATTTGGAGCAATTTTATTGTAGTGTATTCTAGTTTAGAAAATTACATTCTTTTAAACATATTGGCTAATTTTTTTAAGATAGCCGTAGGCTTTTCTTTAAGAATTGGTTGTTGTTGTTCTGGTTCATCATCTTCGTCTTGTTCTTCTTCATCTTCTTCTTCATTGCCTGTTTGACTCCCTTCTTCACTTGTTTCGTCGCCCATAATTTGATCGAGATACGCTTTATCTTTTTTCTAAGAAAGTTCTGGTATTCCAAAGTTTCTTCGCTCTGCTCTGATCCAATCCCTGAATAAAACTCCTGTCTCCATTGACTCTTCTCTCAATGAATGTCTGTGATCTCCAATTTGAAATCTTCCTTGGCTAAAAGCACTCTCTGATGCAACTGATGAAGCTTGAATTGTTAATATATCCCGGGCCATTTTTGTAAGTATTGGAAACTGCGATTCTTGATTCTTCCAATAATTCAATAAATTATGAGTTCCAAAACTTGTAAGTTTCTTTGGATATTGAATTAAATATACTTGGAACTCGCTGTAGTCCTCCCCGTACTCGTCTTGTTCTGAAAGCAACTTTTGATCAAGTCCTCCAAAAGTGCTCATCCCCGCATGCCTTTTGCCCATTTGAGAAGAACTTTCACCGGTTGACTGTATTGGTGCAGTTGGTGTAGCACTGTCTGCCCAAGCTCTATATTTTACGAAAACAGCCACGGTATCTGAAAGAACTTTAGCACAAGCATGTTCTACACTTGGATATTTATTAGTCGCAATTTCAATAAGTTTGATCTCTAAATTTCCATATATTTCTCTAACAAGTCATTTAGTTAACTTAAGTTTAAAAGCAAGATGGAAAACAGAAGCAATGTAAAAATGCCGGGGAATTGGGAAAAAATATTTTTTAAAATTTTCAATCATAGCCTCTATAGCCACTTTATATGCTTCGTATTGCCTATATAATTTCAATAATTCAGATATTCCAACTATATTATATAACATGGTAGGAGCAGTTGGATAATATTATCCGAAAAATTCTAAAGTAGCATGATAAAAGTTTTCTAAAAGCTGAAGGAGATGTTGAACAAGGTTCCAATCGTCCTATTTAAGGTGATAAAGTTCCATAAAATTCCTATTATACATTTGAGTAATAGGCTCTCTATATTCATAAGCGACAGTCAATGCTTCATATAAAGTGTTCCATCCAGTACAAACTTCCTTTGGGACTCTCCTAATCGGCATTCGTAATTCTATACATTTTCTTTCCCATTCTGTTTTTCTTTCTTGATTTTTATTTCTAAATAGATAAGCAATAGCTACTTTCACCTTTTCAATAATTTGGTTAAACAAGTCATGACCATCTTTTACTACTAAATTGCAAATATGACATGCACGTCTAACATGAAAAATTTCTCAAAAGGGCGGTTCAAAATAGGTCTCAAGTTCCTAAGTGCTTCTGTGTTGTTTGTAGCATTATCTACTGTAATACTAAAAACATTGTTAGTTAAATAATATGCACGACAAATTGATGAAACTGTCTTGGAAATTACCCGTGCGTGGTTCATCAATAATTTTATAAGTAATAATACGTTTTTGAAATACCCAATCAGGATCTATCCAATGAACAGTAACTGTAATATAGTCACAATTATTTGTAGAACGACCCATATCTCAGGCCGGGGGAGGTACTCAGACTCCCGCCTCCCGTACTCCAGAGCAGGTGATGCAGGGACTTCAGACGCTGGGGTATTGCCAGCTCAGGCCCGGTGGGTCCCGTTATGACTGATGATGAGCAGAGGAGACTTAGAGAGATTTGGGAGGCTCCAACCTCCATCATCCAGTAGGGTTGAGCCTGAGGATGCCCAGGACTTCTTGGATAGGTGTCAGCGAATTTTTTGCACGACAGGTATGTGGAGACCAGTGGGGTCTCATTCACTACTTTCAGTTTACTGGGGCTGCCTTCAGATGGTGGGAGGCCTATAAGAGAAGCAGGCTAGCCGGTGCTACACCACTGTCATGGCATGAGTTCTCCGTTCTCTTCTTGGAGAAGTTTATGCCACCGACCCGTTGGGAGGAGCTGTGCGGGCAGTTTGAGCAGCTATGTCAAGATGGCTAGTCTATGACCCAGTATGAGATGAGATTTTCAAAGTTGGCTCGTCATGGAGTTTGGTTGATTCCCATTGAGAGGGGGAGGATTAGGAGGTTCATTGATGGCCTCACCTATCAGTTGCGTTTTTCTATGACTCGGGAGAGTGTATCTGGTGCTCGTTTCGACGAGGTTGTTGATATTGCTCGGCGATTAGAGATGGTCCATAGTCAGGAGCGTGAGAAGAGGGAGGGGTAGGCCGATCAGGTGGCGGTCATGCCCGATTCTATGCTATTCCTGCTGTTGAACCCAATTTTGCACTCATATTTTATAAATATCATACATGCTTTAAATATCATTCCTGCACCATCACCAATTTACAAGAGTCATACAAGTATTTTCTATAATTTTTTATAATTTTTTAAAGCTTTAAAATTAATTTTCTTGCATTTAAATAATTTAAATATGTATTAATTACCCCTTTAAATTATTTTGTGATGACTTAATCATCCAAATCTATTATTAACAACCACACATATGCTTTACAATATTTTATCTCATTTTATATAATCACATTTGCATTTTTTAACTATTTACGCATATTTATAATGATAGCCCATACTTTACGATTAACTGCCGTCATCATTTTATTTAGGGTCAAAATAACTTCTTTATACTTTTACAACCTTCAGCTACTATTTTCTAAAATATTTAGTTGCATAAATAATATTTTTTTTATATTAATACAGTTATTTTATTAATTTATTTCTTTTTATTTCACTTGTTTTTAAAAACGAGCCCAATATTGAGCCAATGTTCAGACCAAAATAAGTCCAAAACACTCGGCCAGTCTATAGCCCAGACCAGACGACCCTTTTAGCCCAATTTGATCGCGACCCGTCTTATAACCCACCCCATCTCCATTTTAATCTTGGCCGTTGATCTCAAAGATCAACAACCCACAAACCACTCCCCCTTTTTTATCTACCAAACCCCTAACTATAAAACTATTTCCTCAATTGTTAGAGCAGTTACTACCAGATGATATTGCCACACATGTGAAAGAAAATGTGGACTATCATGATGCAAACAGAAGCTGGGATACACCTTACTGGACACTAACTCCATCTGGGAGATTTTCAGTCACTACTGCTTGGCATCTCTTGAGACATCGAGCAAACAAAAATAGAGAACTGGGACTCATTTGGACCAAGGGACTGCCATTTAAGATCTCTTTCTTCCTTTGGAGATTGTGGAGGCAAAAGATACCAACAAATGATTTATGGAGGAGGCAAGGATACTTAGTTACCTCAAGATGTTGGTGCTGTCAAATCCCTCAAGAAGAAACAATAGAACATATCTTCTTGACGAGTCCTACAGCTGTGAAGGCATGGAAGATGTTTATGGGTGCAGCAGGAATAATTACTCCTATGGTACAACTAAAACAAGTCATACGCAACTGCTGGAGTTTCAAATGCAGCCCAAAATTGCGCCTTTGTTTCAAGCGGCACATGCAATTATTACCTGGGAATTATGGAAGAAAAGGAATAAAGGGAAGCATGGAGGCAATGTGTCATCGAATAGGATCTGTCATGAAGTGAACAGGACATTATATTTCCTAGCAAAGAGTAGGTACCCATGGTTAAAAAATCTACCTACATTATGGCCGGAAATAGTTCAATATCTAGAAGCCTACAAACCTCTGGTGGTTACCAAGAAAGTAATATGGCAGTTTCCATATCAAGGATGGTACAAATGCAACACAGATGGTGCCTCGAAGGGCAATCCTGGGCCAAGTTCATTTGCTTTTTGTGTAAGGAAGGATGACGGTGATTTTGTGTACGCTCAAGCAGTGTATATAGGAATAACCACTAATATGGTGGCAGAAGCAAAAGGTTTGGCTACTAGACTTCAATATTGTGTTGACAACCACTTACATCCACTCATTCTGGAAACGGACTCACTGATTTTGAAGAAGGTGATCGATGGAGTTTGGGACACACCTTGGTCGATTAGTTCAGAAGTGAAGAAGATTAAACGACTGATCAATAGTTTCAATGTCATTGTGCAGCATGTAATGAGGGAGGGCAACACTGCCGCGGATTTTTTCACTAATATGGTTTTTTCTTTTGCAGGAAACATTCAGTTCAATGTTATTAATGAACTACCAAATGCAGCAAGAAGAATCATAAACTTGGACAAACAACAAACACCAAATCTAAGGATCAGAATTGCAAAAAGAAGACCTCCTGATTAATGCTGGAAAGTGGCCTATAGGCAGACAATCTCATATAGTGTTAGAACATTTCACAGTGGTATTAGCATGTTCACATGCTCATTCTGGAAGTGTACTAATGCTATATGAAGATTGTACTATAGGAAATTGTGATACTACAACATCGATAGATCAACTATTACTAAGCTTCGACAATGCAATTCCTACTGCAACCGAAGAACAGTCGAAATTGACTGAAAGCCAATCCAACTTGGTGATGATTGCTACTGTGATTGGTTACTGGAATCGAACTTCATCAGCAGTGAGAACTGACTTTCATTGTCATTTGGGCTGCGAACAAACAGAGAACTGCTTTACCATCATGATCGAGCACATTTCAAGGCGACAGACATTCTACAGGGTTGACATCAAGAATCGAAGGCAAATATTTGAGGACATCCTACAGCTTACAAGTTTGAGGTCGAGAAGAGGACAGTTTACAATCGAAAGGAGGACTAATTGCTACTGTCGATTACCTTGAGCAGCACTCGACTCTGTCGAGCATTACAACAAATCGGGAATCAAAAACACTGTAAAACATCAGTTTGAATGCTAAAAAAGTGGGTGTTGCGACTATGCTGAAAACCATTTGGGAATCATCCAACAGAAGTAACAATGCTAATTTTCACGGTCGACCATTACAATAAGTACACAGCCAACGACCTAACGTGAAGGAAGATTGACATCCATTAAAATGCAAATCTTGGCGCCTGGTGAGAGCAATAGAGGTGCTGCAATATGTTTTGCAAAGGCGGATGAAAACAAATGCCTTCACTCACGGAAATTTGGTTGCGATATGAGTTGTAATAGATAGTGTTATCATACTACTAGAACTAGAATAAGTTGCATTTCGTTATTTTTTGGACAAGTTGTAAATTCTGTTTTACTATTATATATATATATATAACCTCTAGGCAATCAGCTTAGAGGTATATTTGCTTAAAAAAAATAAATAAATAAAACTATTTCCTCATTCTGCCGCCTTTGAACCCTCTCTACTCTCTCTTCCTCTCAAACCTTAATAGCCGCCTCTCAATCCTCCCCAATTCCAGTTCTAATATGGAATCTTCCCATGATTTTCCTTCCATATATGCTCGATCTCTCTGTTATTTACATGGTTTTGGTATCACATAATACTTGCCTATCTTTGGCAAGTATGCGGTCCTAAATCAAGCACAATCATCTCTAGACCTTCAAGATTTAGACGATATTTCGTCTATATACACTCACTACCAGGCTATATGGGTTCCATTTACCAAGATCTTCAATCAATCTTTGATTTCCATCAAAATAGGGTTTGAAATTTCAATATTTATCTCCTTTACCGGTTGCTTTATTGATTGCATGTATATTTCTCTTTTTCTTATTTATGTTTGCTTGATTTCTTTCCTTATTTACTCGTCTGATTTAACTACTATATAAACCCCTCCCCTAAATCCTCTTTAAGGGACTTTAATAACCTTAAGAACTGTTAGTCTCTTACTCCTTCACTCTATATCATTCTGAACTTTGGCTCTTGGCCGACTGAAAGCCAAAGCCACTAGAATTAGATTAATTAACCTTTCTTGGTGCGAGCATTGGCCGAGATTCATCTGGCCCTTGGGAACTCTGACGCACTAAGGCTTTGGGTTCTACTGCTCTTTGTTGACGTCCGGAGTACTGTTGAGATTGTTCTTCTTGTTTGTCTGTTTATCAATTGATAACTGGTAAGTTCTTTGGCCTTCGCAATTTCATTCTATTTCGTTTGTGTTCATATTCTGTATACTCATGCCCTTGAAATTTTTGTGAATCAATATGTTTCTATGCCATCTCTGTTTGCAACCTTATTGGCTCTGAAATTGCTTTGTGACTTTGAACTTTTCTAGCATTTGAACTTGCCTAAAATTTGCAACTCTGAGATATTTCAATGTGTTTAATATGAATGATTTTTGCTCTCTTAAGCTTGTTTAGCCTAGCGTGTTTGTACCTGAATTACTTATATCTGCTGCCTGGCATGAGTTTACTTTGCTGCCCATTCTGAGCTCTTGTCGTTAAACCAATTCATGACTGGAATGCGTTCTAATCCTTGTGGGGTCATGCTTATGTAGCTTGTTATCTTCTTTAATGCTCATGTAATTTTGATGTCATCACTACCTTAATCTCTAAAAAATAGCATGCCATATTTCCTGTAACTCCATTGTGTGATCTGCCCGACTCTATGTTGCTAAGTGTTGCCTAGGGCTTTCTAGTGTCAATTTTAATGTTCAGCCTTTTCCTATATATGATCAATTAGAACTAGGCTTGATAATTACGTATCCTATTAACTTAATGTTGATACTGTCATCCATCATGAGTCCTAATGTCTGTTTGTCTTATTAGCTTAAGGTTGACATATTATTTACCTGCTATGGGTTCTTAGAAACTTGTGTTGTAGTTAGCGTCATTTTGTTAAATCTCGTGATCAACTGAGTAGGTTTGCCAAACTATGATACCAGGATGATTGTTATGCAAGGCTTTCCGGTTAGAATCTTCATAGAAAGATTGTATTCCACCCATTTCATGTGCATGATTTTGCTCGGGTTGTCGTATGCAATTCTTTGAGTTGAATCTATTTTGAAACAATGATTGCAGTGGTTTGGTGGTACCTTATCTTGCCTTTGTTAATCTTGTTTTTTTTTTTCTGGAATTACTTGCCCGTATGTGTTTTTGGTGCTTGTCAATTTAGCATGGCCCTGCATATTGGCTGGAACTGCAGTTCTTTCAGTTGTAAAATTAAGCGTTTAAATTACTCCAATGCATAGTTCTATAGCCTGTATGGCTAATCTGGTATCCATTAGCCTCATTACTGGGATTGTTTGGGCTTGGTATTTTGGGCCTGCCTTTAG
>MCJB01025822.1:16204-32369 GCA_002018475.1 Nicotiana obtusifolia
GCACGCTGTCTGCACCTGGAGTTTGGGCCCGCTGTCCGCATGAAGTTCTAAGCATATTTAAAGGCCTAGATGTGTTATTGGGTTGTTCTTTATTTGTATTTGGGCCTGTAATCATTCAATGTGGTCTGTAATAATTTGAATAACAAATGATGGGGAGGTTAATAAAATTGGGGGGAACGGGTATATTCTATTTTTGCATAAAAGGCTAGAAAATATGCCTGTAGGGTCCACATGCTTTGTTTGCTATTTTTGTTTGACATACTCTATTTCTACACACTTATAGAAAGCATGCCTATAGGAAATCACACACTACACTTAACTATCCTAATGCCTGTACATTATTCAAAAGCTTGATTGTTTGACTAAATACTTTGCTTGCTTTCGTGTCTACTTCTATCTAATTAGTAGATATCATGTCTATAGGATTGTAATAGTGCATACTTTATTAACGTTCATCTAGATACCATGATTATAGGGTATTAACTAATTAATTAATCAGCTGTTTCTGTCGTTTTATTATACTGCCACCTAGATAGCATGCTTATAAGATAAGTACGACTAAATTAGTTCAAATACCAACCATTAGGAATCATGCATATAGGTTTTATCACACCTAGAATTTATAAATTAGTTAATTTAGAACAGCAACACTGCCTGTACGAGATTTGAAATCAGAATCGTACAGAATCATGCCTATAGGACTGCATCACTGGCCTAAGACACCTATCAGTGCTAATAATTCTGAGTCTGCAAATAGTACGCTGTCTCCTCACCTAAGCCATTTAGAACATTGATGATGCATGTACAACATTTGGAATGAGAATCATATAGAAACCATGCTTATAGGACTTAATGCGTCTGCAATTGTCTACTGCATAATTCTCTGCGTGCTTTCTCGCTTATGTGTGAAGGTTAATTGAGCCTTTTAATGCAATTATATGCAGTCCTATATATTTTGATTGTCACTTAGTTTTATCATTTTGAGCACTTGAGTGGAGTCTAGAACTATCAAATAGTAGGTCCAAAGCCTCCTGGACCATAGGCATGGGATGGGTAGTGCACGCATAGGGTACGACTTAGAAATGAATTAGAATGCCTTTAAGTAAACAACTTCAATATAGTAATCGGATAGCAGGAGATGATAGTCTGTGTCCGCTGAATAATATAAGCAACCCCCACCTTAAGGGAGTTGCTAAGTATTATTTATGTTCCATGGGGTGATCCTTTAGGCTAACAAACTTTGGACCCCTTCTCTTTACATACTTGTTCAACATAGCTATTAAGATTTATGCCGGTTCCCCTATGTTTTAGTAAGACTCCGCAACTTCTAGTTTGCCTTTTATTTATATGATCAACTAGCTTAATTGTATAATCCACATAGTCTAAAGTTCGGCAGGGACCCACAGTTGTGGATCTCGAAGAATGCCTAACACTTTCTCTTTGAGGTAATTTAAGCCCTTACCCAATGTTTGGTAGCGTTGACTAGCCAAACAGAGTTATTTGCAAATAGGTGCCATAACGCACCTCAAAATCGTTAGGTGGGGACTCTTCTCTTTTAATACCTTCTTTTAAAAGAGTTTTCACACGTCGCAAAAACGGGGCATGACATCATGGTGACTCCGCTAGGGATACTTAGGCTTTTACCATAATGAACTTGACTTATGTGGATTACTTTCTTCTTTCTTTATTTTGTTTTAAAACTGCTATTACATGCACATCCCTTCCTTTATTCACCTTTATTTGTTTAAATTTGCTATGACATCCGTTCCCCTATTCTCCTTTGTTTGTTATGACTGCTCTCCATCTTTTTTTTCATCTTGTCTAAGACTGCTATATCATGACTCTCCCATCCCTACTTCCTTACCTGCTTCATTACGTTCTTGAACATTTTTCATGAACTAAACTGACTTCTTTCTTTTGTCTTTCTTTTTTTTCCCCTCTTCTTTTCATATTCACTTTTGCTATTTTATTTACTGTTTTTTACATGCAAATACTTGGCAATGTGTTATTATTTCTGCATAAAGCATGCTCCACATCATACTCCAGTCGTGCCAATTATCAACATAGCGGCGCTTGATGAGAGTCCGCGCTTTCCTAAAAATCACCCTTTAAATCAGAAAGGCTTATTTGCGGTAGACTAGTCGGTCAACAGTGCAATCGAAGGTCCCGTGCATTTCCCTCTCAAGTTGTCCACTTGGGAGTACCAGTCTAGACCATTCTAGAAACCCTACTCTGACTTGAAATGTACATGCATCATGCTAAACCTAGTATGGATTAGTGCGTTATTGACGTAACAACCAGCTAAGATGAGCCTTGTCCAAAGTCTGATGGGATTTCCACAATCCCAATGGACACTATCATAGTATGTGCATTACTTGGAGAAATGTGCCAACATGTTGATCATAATTGCGTAAGTAGTCAAATCTGGAGAGGGAAAGGGCTAATCTTTGTTGGTTTGCAGAAGATGAAGCATGAAATCCCCAGGTTCGATATGGTCCAAAGCATCCCACTTTTGCTATTTGATTGATGGAAAAACCTTGCACCT
The DNA here is from genome assembly GCA_002018475.1 of Nicotiana obtusifolia. NCBI lineage: Eukaryota > Viridiplantae > Streptophyta > Magnoliopsida > Solanales > Solanaceae > Nicotiana > Nicotiana obtusifolia. The sequence continues at coordinate 18,750 of MCJB01025822.1, forward strand.
TGCGACAAAAATCATGTGAGAAGAGTACTTGGTGACCTACCATCCTTGCTAAACGTTCTACCAAATAGGGAATTGATTGAGGCCGCTACCATGTTCTGGGATGAGAAAAGAGCTATTTTCCGATTTGGCAATATAGTAATGACTCCTCTCCTAGAAGAAATAGGAGGCTTTGCCAAGTTGCCATGGGATAGCCTGGGATTACTGGTACCAAAGAATCGCACTCCCCACAATTTTCTAAAAATGTTAGGTTTTAAGAAGAATGATGAGCTGCTCTGTCTAAAGAAATCATACATCCCTTTTGAATTTCTTTACGAGTGTTATGGGCATAGCAAGTTGTATAGTCTTCACCATGAAGAACTAGCCATTACTTCATTGGAATGGATGCACTGCCGGGTTTTTGTGTTCGTTGTCTGCTTCTTGGGGCTTTTGATATTTCCAATGAAAGTGGGAACGATTCATACTCGCTTAGCCATGGTCTCCGGGACCTTGATGGATGGCATCGAGGGACAAACTTATACCATCATCCCTATGATCTTAGCTGGGATGTACCGTGCTCTAGATCGGTGCAAGAAGGGATTTGGACACTTTGAGAGTTGTAATCTATTGCTACAAGTCTGGCTGCTGGAACACTTTCAGAGAGGAGAGTACTGTCAAGAGCTTCTATGAAGGCCACTGAATGACTACATAGCCAACCATCACCCAAAGAAAATGACGTTTATTCCAGACAGGTTTGCACAGCCTGAAAATGCTGTAAGTTGGATGTGTTTCTTTAGCAATCTGACAGACGAGCAGGTGCATTTGATGTTTGAATAGTCTCCTAGTTGTGAGTTCATTATCAGGTCAAAGGGGAATACTCATTTGGTATTGATCAGGTTGCGAGGCATCTATCATTACGCTCAAATAAGGGTAATACGACAAGATGGGAGGAAACAAGTCATACCTCGAGTTTCTAACAAGGTCCAGTGCAAGGTAGATTTCAAATAAGATGTCATTCCGTTTAAGTTCGAGGTGCAACACATATGGAACCAAAAGATCAGGAAAGAGAAACCATCAAGCCAGACAGGTATCACGCCGGTTATATGTACTACTATCTATCATGGCTGGAGGACGACATAGCAGGGGACGTCAAGCCAGGTGTCAATCTGCAGGACAGAATCATAGATGAAGTGGCTGAGGCATAAGTTAAGTATAAGAGGCTTCGCAAAAGGGTGTTAGAGTCTAAATCTAAACAACTGGAATAGCACAAAGTGCACATAGAGGCGATAAAGGAATGGAAGGAGATTACCACTAAGTCAACAAAAAGATTGGAATACTTGGAACAAGGATTGATGGAGCTAGAAGGGAAGATGAGAAAGAGACTCTCGGATTGCCAAGGCATGGATGATGGTGAAGGAGGACATATAGAAAAAACTTACTTACTGTTGGATATGCACGACTTAAAGGAACCTGATTGATGGGGTCAAAAGAGCCAAGCATGGAGAAGGTCCTTCAGAGACCAAGTAAACTAAGAGATGATGTTCTTTATTGCTTTCTAGCTTAGATTTCGATGTAATAAGGCTAAATGCCATTAGTAACTTTATTATTATTGTAGATTTAGTAAAAGTTAGATTTGGCTCATTTTCACATTAATGAAATGAAGCAAATGTTGGCATCAATTTTCTCCAAGTCTATGTGTTGCTTAGGTCTACCTCAGGCACAATGAGGTCCCTAAAATTAGGACGCGAATTATTGCGTGACTTTTTTAAAACATGTTTAAATATTGCAAACACTCTTTTATTTCACCTTAGTAACTTGGTTACCTTTGATTTTTATTTTTATTTTTTTTGATTATTCCCATTTCCAAAGGTTAGCTCCTGCATACTAGCATCATCAGCATAGCACACCAGATCCAGAGGTCCTCCACCTCCTCCTCCACCAAGCGACCCCAAAGGCAAAAGAAAAGGAAAAATGGATGATTGAAGTGGTATCAGGAAAGACAATGGTACTATGGCGGAAAACGTTAAAACTTCAGATGGCCGAAGTACTCCGGGACAGAATGAGTTGGTCTTACATTTGGAGCAGAAAATCCTGGAACTACAGGGCGAGCTTGAGCAGGTCCAAAATTTGGCAAACCTCTCCCTTACTCTCAATGTTCCAGACATCAACCAGCAGAACCCAACTACCCAGAACCAAACACCAATGCAAAACACACAAAACTAGAACCCGCCACCAAATCCTCCCGCACTACACCAGTATCCCGCACCTCCCCAGAACCTTCACCCACCATCTGTACCAACCCCTCAACAACACCACCATCATCCAACTCAATACCCGCAAACCACTGCTTATCACACTCCCCAAAATGCACCACAACCTACTCCCGATCCCCAAAACTCGACCAATGACCACCCATATACCCAAGTTCAAGGAATCCATCAAAGTAATCCGATATATGTGGAAACCTTACCCCACACGCAGCAGCAAAACCTACCTGAATTCACTGAGAAGGACCTGCTCATAAAAAACATGGCGGAGGAACCCAAGAATCTCACTGGTAGAGTTTAGAGTGTTGAAGGTGGTAAAGGCGTTGAAGGTCTAAACTATGAGGACCTATGTATTCAGCCAGATGTGGAACTGCCGGAGAGTTACAAACCTCCCAAGTTTGAGATGGAACTGCCGAAGGGTTACAAACCTCCCAAGTTTGAGATGTTCGATGGTACTAGTGATCCAAAGGTGCATCTGAGAACATACTGCGACAAGCTTGTGGGAGTGGGAAAGAATGAACAAATCCGCATTGAAACTGTTCATCGAAGCCTTAAAGGAGACGCCTTGTCTTGGTATATTAGTCAAACCTAAAGAAGTGGGTTAGTTGGGTGAGTATGGAGTCAGATTTCATGGATAGATTCAGGTTCAACACGGAAAACGCACTAGATGTTTTCTACATTCAAAACCTCAAGAAGAAGCCGACAAAAACCTTTTGCGAGTATGCTACTCATTGGAGATCAGAGGACGCAAAAGGTAAGGACAACACTTGAAGAAGAACAAATGAACAAGTTCTTTGTTAGAGCTCAAGATCCGCAGTATTACGAAAGATTGATGGTCATTGAAAATCACAAATTCTCCGACATCATCAAGCTAGGAGAAAGAATAGAAGAAGGAATTAAGAATGGGATGGTGACCAATTTCGAGGCACTGCAAGCCATGAATAAAGCTTTGCAATCTGGAGGCATCTCGAAGAAGAAATAAGTGGGTGCCGTGATGATAGCCCAAGGCCCTAAGTCTCCCCTCACATACCAAACACCTCCATCCACATATCAACCCTCATCCCCGCGATACCTACACCCTGCTGCCAGCTATCATACCTATGATACTCAACCTGCATATCTCCACTCGCCCGCCAAAACTACCCAAAGCCACGTCTAAGTTTTGACTACAGACCTCCAAGAGAATATACCCCAATTGCTGAACCCATAGACCAACTGTATGAGAGACTGAAGGCCGCTGGTTATGTTACCCCTATTCCTGTTGTTGTTGTGGAAAATCCCTCCCAGTGGATCAACCCCAACAAAACATGTGCTTATCATTCAGGCATGAAAGATCATACCATTGAGGAATGTCGCACATTGAAAGACAATATTCAGACGTTGAACAACACTAAGGTCATACAGGCAAAGGAAGCTGCACCAAATGTTCGTAATAACCCTTTCTTGGATCATAGAGGTGAGGGAGTGAATGTGATAGAAACTGATGAAGAATGGGAGCAAGAGGGGTCCATTGGACTCATTCGAGAGGGAGATGCTCCTAAAACATCTCCGGTCACCCTCACGCAGTTGTGGTACAAACCCAGGCGCAATTTGAAGTTGAGGTAGCTACACCCTTCACTGTGATGGTAGCTCCCTCACCATTTAACAAGTCTGATACCATTCCATGGTATTATGTTGCGGAAGCAAGGAGAAAAGGAAAAGCCAAAATGGAAGAAACAGGTGCCGCGCAAGGTATGACTAGAACAAGCATGGTTTACACACCTGAGAATATGAGAGGAACAAGCCAGGAAGCTGCACCTAAGCTGCCTGTTGTCGAGACTGGCACTAACGATCTTTGGAGGAAGATACAAGTAAGAGAGTACTCTGTTGTTGACCACTTGAACAAAACTCCTGCTCAGATATCCATCTTATCACTGCTGCAAAACTGAGATACATACAGGAATGCTTTGATGAAGGTGTTAAGTGAAGCTTATGTTCCCACCAGCATCACTAGTGGAGAGATTGCTAACATGGTCGGACAGGTATTGGAAAGATACAAAATCACTTTCCAAGAAGATGAATTACCACTAGAAGGACTGAGTCACAACAGGGCGTTGCACATCACGGTGTAATTTAAAGATAAGTTCATCGCTAGGGTCTTGATAGATGGAGGTTCGAGTCTTGACATATGCCCACTGACCGCTCTAAAGAGACTAGGTATAGGCCTGCACTAAATACGAACGAGAAGCATGAACGTGAAGGCGTTCAATGGATCTCAGAGAGCCACCATTGGAGAAACCAACCTCAGTCTACAGACGGGTCCGACTTGGTTTGATGTTGAGTTCCAAGTGCTAGACATATCTACTACTTACAATCTATTATTGGGACGACCATGAATACATGCTGCCGAGGCAGTAGCTTCAACTCTACACTAGGCTGTGAAATTTGAGTGGAGTCATCAGGAGGTGATCATCCATGGACATGAAAGCAATCCTATCTATACCAACTAGACCGTTCCAGTAATCGAAAATAGAAGGAAGCTGGGTAGAAAAACATACCATCACATTGAACGGGTTAATGCAATTGAAAAGGATCGATGGTGGAGCAACAAGATAGAAAGCATATTGCTACGGACGGGGTATGAACCAAGCAAGGGTCTCGGCAAAAAGCTTCAGGGGATCACCAAACCCGTACAACCACAGTATCATGGCATGACTTTTGGACTCGGATATGAATACACATGGCAAGAATATCAGAATTGGTCACCACCATGGCGTGCTCCTTATTATCCACTGGAACATCCCGTACCACCTCTGCACTAGACATTTCATCAGGCTGACATGATGTGGGGATCTGAGGAAGACATGAGGAAGCTGTTTCTAGATGAAGAAGACATGGACTGCACTGCAATTGTTGAGGAGGATCATGGAAGAAGGAGTTGTTCTTAAGAACTGGACCGCTGCACCATCCCCGCCCGTCGAGTTCCTGGGTAGCCTGGCAAATTAGCATGAATTATTTTCAAATAGTTTTGATTTGAGACATTTTTCAGTATTTTATTTTGAAATAATTACTCGAGCGATAGAGTCGTACTTGTTGACGTGTATAAAAGTTTTATTAATGCATTACTGCTTTTTATATTTATTATTATTATTATTATTATCTTTCTGTATTTCTTTTCAGCATAATTATTACATATTTTGATAAACCCACGATTGTGACATGAAATGAGACAACGCAAAATAAAGACAGTGATTCAGATGATCTATAAGATGATATAATACCTGAGGAAATCGTTAGAGAAGTAGAAAACTTTGAAAACAAACCGAGGTCTAATTTGGAGGAAATTGAGGCCGTTTACTTAGGGGATTCTGAAACGGTCAAGGAAACGCGTGTAAGCATTCATCTATCACCCTCAGAGAAAGAAGAGTATATCAGATTCCTAAAGAAGTATGAGGACATCTTTGCATGGTCCTACGATGATATGACTGGTTTAAGCACATCCATAGTAGCTCACAAGCTACCCACCAATCCCATGTGTCCACCGGTGAAGCAGAAGCTCAGAAATTTCAAGCCAGATATGGGTTTGAAGATAAAAGAGGAGGTCACCAAGTAAATCAAAGCCAAGTTTCTCCAAGTAGTCGAATACCCTACCTGGTTAGCAAACATTGTGCCAGTTCCGAAGAAAGATGGGAATGTTAGAGTATGTGTCGATTACCGAGCTTTGAACAGAGCAAGTCCTAAGGATGATTTCCCGCTGCCCAACATATACATACTAATTGACAACTGCACCAAGCATGAACTCCAATCCTTTGTGGATTGCTTCGCAGGATACCATTAGATTTGGATGGATGAAGAGGACGCCGAAAAGACCGCCTTTATCACACCATGGGGAATATATTGTTACAAGATGATGCCATTTCGTTTAAATAATGCTGGAGCCACCTACATAAGGACCATGATGACTATTTGCCATGACATGATACACAAAGAAATATAGGTGTACGTGGATGATGTTATCATCAAATCTAAAAGGAGTTCGGATCAGATAGCAGACTTGAAGAGATTTTTCAATCGGCTTCAAAAATGCAATTTGAGGTTGAATCCTGCAAAATGTGTCTCCGGGGTCCCTCTTGGGAAGTTGTTAGGTTTCATCGTCAGTCGCCGGGGTATTGGGTTAGACCTGTAAGTGATCAAAGCTATCCAGGACTTGCCGCCTCCAAAAAATAAGAAAGATGTGATGAGGTTTCTAGGGCGCCTCAATTATATTAGTCATTTTATTGCACAATCAACAGTGATATGTGAGCCAATCTTCAGAATGCTGAGTAAAGATGTTGCAACAAGCTGGACTGAAGAATGCCAGAAAGCCTTCGACAAAATCAAGGAGTATTTATCTAAACCTCCCGTGCTGGTACCACCAAAACCAGGAAGACCTCTACTGCTTTATTTGTCTGTGTTAGATGGGGCTTTTGGTTGTGTTCTGGGACAACATGATGAAACTAGAAGAAAGGAGCAGGCAATATATTATCTGAGCAAAAAGTTCACGCCATATGAGGCCCGGTACTCTTTGTTGGAATACACCTGTTGTGCCTTGACATGGATAGCTTAGAAGTTGAGACATTATTTCTATGCATACACTACATATCTCATATCAAGGATGGATCCGCTAAAATACGTCTTTCAGAAACCCATGCCTACAGGTAAGTTAGCGAAGTGGAAAATATTGTTGAGTGAGTTTGATATCGTCTATGTAACTCAGAAGGCAGTCAAAGGGCAAGCATTGGTGGATCATTAGGCAGAAAATCCCGTAGACGGGGAATACGAACCATTGAAAACGTATTTTCCCGACTAAGAAGTATCATTTGTAGGAGAAGATATTACCAAGGCATACGATGGTTGGAGGATGTTCTTCGATGGAGCAGCAAACTTTAAGGAGTAGGTATCAGAACTGTCTTTGCATCTAAAACCGGTCAACACTATCCGATATCCACAAAACTCAGGTTTTCATGCACCAACAATATGGCAGAATATGAGGCCTGCATCCCGGGACTCAGATTGGCTATTGACATGAACATTCAGGAGCTGCTGGTAATCGGAGATTCGGATCTTTTAGTGCACCAGATTCTAGGGGAATGGGCTACGAAGAACACTAAAATATTGTCATATTTGCACTGCGTACAAGAGCTGATCAAGAGGTTCACAAAGATAGAGTTCAAACATGTTCCAAGGATTCTGAATGAGTTCGTAGATGCACTAGCCACTTTGTCTTCCATGATACAACACCCAGACAAGAATTTCATCGATCCTATCCCAATCGGAATTCATAAGCAGCCAGCTTACTGTGCTCATGTTGAAGAAGAGATTGACTGAAATCCGTGGTTCCACGACATCAAGGAGTATTTGGAAAAAGGAGAATACCTAGAGAAAGCTACCTATACTCAAAAGTGCATGCTTCGCAGATTAGCCAACCATTTATTTCAAAGTGGAGGAATTCTGTATAGAAGGACTCCTGACCTAGGTTTGCTGCGGTGTGTCGATGCCAAGGAGGCATCTAGATTGCTTGAGGAAATACATGCCGGAACTTGCGGACCCCGCATAAACAGTTTTGTTCTGGCCAAGAAGATATTAAGAGCAGGGTATTTTTGGATGACAATGGAAACAGATTGCATCAAGTATGTTCAAAAGTGTCACCAATGGCAGATACATGCTGACATGATACGAGTACCACACAACGAACTTAATGCAATAAGTTCGCCTTGGCCTTTGTCCGCTTGGGGTATGGATGTCATCGGACCAATTGAACCCGCTGCCTCAAATGGACATAGGTTCATCCTGGTGGCCATAGACTATTTCACAAAATGGGTTGAAGCCGCATCTTACAAAGCTGTAACTAAGAATGTTGTAGCAGATTTTGTTCGGGACCGCATTGTTTGTCGATTTGGGGTACTAGAGTCAATCATTATTGACAATGCCACCAATCTCAACAGTGATTTGATGAAAGCCATGTGTAAACATTCAGGATCAAACATCAGAACTCTACGGCATACAGGCCGTAAATGAATGGAGACATAGAAGCCGCCGACAAGAACATTAAGAAGATATTGAGGAAAATGGTAGGCAATTACAAACAATGGCACGAGAAGCTACCATTTGCTTTAATCGGGTATCGTACCACAGTTCGTACATCAATTGGGGCAACTCCCTATCTACTGGTTTATGGTACTGAAGCCATTATTCCCGCCGAAGTGAAAATCCCTTCTTTAAGAATCATACAAGAAATTGAGCTCAGCAATGCAGAATGGGTACGAAGCCGATATGAACAACTAGCTCTTGTTTATGAAAAAAGAACGAACGCAGTATGTCACGATCAACTCTACCAGAATAGAATGGCAAGAGCTTTCAACAAAAAGGTCAGGTCGAGGCAATTCACGTTGGGGCAATTGGTACTAAAGCGAATCTTACCACATCAGGATGAAGTAAAGGGGAAATTCTCACCCAACTGGCAAGGTCCTTACATGTTTCACCCGGTATTGACAGGAGGAGCAGTTATACTCGCAGAGATGGATCGAGAGATTTGGCCAAACCCTATCAAATACAGACGCAGTCAAGAGATACTATGTTTAAGGTTATGTTTGCACTTTATATTTGATGTAACTGAACTACGCTTGACCTGATTCCCATTTAAAAAGAGATACGTAGGCAGCCATGTGGGTTCAGTCGCATCATAATAAAATCTTCATTTTCCTATGGTCAGAAATTGGGGCAAGGTTTCGAGTTTGCCCGATCTCATCACGTTTGGAACCGCCAAGGAATGTGTTGCCAGAAGTATGCACTTAAACTGGGGCAGAATTTTGAGGAGGAGTCAAGGAGGTTGTAATGTCTCAAAAACTTGTCACTGTTGTCAATTCAACAAATTATTCGCCCTCATCCATTATCACATATTTCGAATAAATACATTATTATAAATAATTTATCAAATGCATGTTTTTCGAAAATTTTATTTTTATAGCAGCCAGACGTTACCGGGGGTGACATAAGCAGGACCTCCAGACAAGAGCAAAGGCAAAGCAAGGAATCGAGAGCATGAACCAACCTTTCCCCCGCAAAAACTCACGATTATTCTTTGGGTGCAGGCACAATGTACATAAGGGGAATATCCACACACAGCAAGATCACTATCTTCACGCCGACCAAAGTCCTCAAATGCAAACACATCAAGCTAAGAAATGCGGTATCTTCTCGCTTAATCATTGCTTTTCTCACATAGGGCTAAGCACCGCCCTCATCATTGCATAAGGCTAAGCACTGCTTTCCTTTGCATGAGACTAAGCATTGTCTTTACTCTTTGCATAGGGCTAAACACTGCCCTCACCTTGCATGAGGCTAAGCACTTCCTCGCTATTGCATAAGGCTAAGCACTGCCTTTCCTTGCATGAGACTTAACACTGTCTCAATTCCTTGCATGAGGCTAAGCACTGCCTCCACACTGCATAAGGCTAAGCACTGCCTTTTCTTGCATGAGACTAAGCACTGTCTCCATTCCTTGCATAAGGTTAAGCACTGCCTACACACCACATAAGGCTAAGCATTGCCTTTCTTTACATGAGTATAAGCATGTCTCCATTCCTCGCATGAGGCTAAGCACTGCCTCCACACTGCATAAGGCTAAGAGTCGCCTTTCCTTGCATAAGACTAAGCATTGTCTCTATTCCTTGCATGAGGCTAAGCACTGCCTCCATATCGCATAAGGCTAAGCACTTCCTCCACACTGCATAAGGCTAATTACTGCCTCACCATTGCATAAGGCTAAGCACCGCCTTTCCTTGTAAGCGATTAAGCATTGTCTCCACTCTTTGCATCGCATTAAAACACTGCCCTCCTCCCATACGAGACTAAGCCTTGTCTCGTCTCGTTCTCGCATATGACTGCACATCACCTGTTCCTTTATCAAGCGATCGATATTAACATATACTTGCATTGCATGGGCTGAAAGATCGCCACATCATTTGAGGCGTCATAGTCCAAAGGCACCATCCTCATAGCTTGAAGACACCATGCCATGGCTTGAGGATCTCTCAAAATTGCATATCATTATTCAAAGGCGTCATAGTCGAGAGGCACCATCCTCATGGCTCGAGAACACTATTCCATGGCTCGCGAATCCCTTATCATACGCTTCATGGCCCAGGACGTCATGGTCTAAGGACATCATCCTCATCATCCAAAGACAACTCCTATGGTCCAAAAAGAATTTGCGTCATGTTTAAATTATGCAATAACCGCATACATTCGCGTGCATTATTTTTTAAGTTTTGCAAGTAAATCGTAAGGTAACCGTTCTATAAATCGGAGCAACTCTCGCTCTGATTTCCGTTCACAACGTTCACATCCTTTGACTATCTCAAACATAGCTGGCAATCAGCAATCGTATAATCTTTGTCCCGTAACCACCCAAAAATTTACCTCAAATATTCGCAACGTTTAAATTCACATTCATAGCTCCACCTGAAATTATCTGTTACTTACGACATTGTCCTACCCAAAAGATCCTTTTTTGAAACACATAACTACTCTTATAACAACTCCGTTGGTTTGTTCGCCGTTGGATCCAGAACTACACATGGCTTGATTCCCGTAACACTAGGGATATGTAGGTAACTCAAGAACCAGGGTTCGACCCCCATTTTTCTCAAGACAAATCATTCCTCACTCACTTCGAACAAAATTGGTCATCACTTTCTTTACCCAACAACTCTTTCATCATTCCCGAGTAAAGAGGGGCAGTTGTTGATACCCAATTTTGCCTTCATATATTATAAATGTCATATATGCTTTAAATATCATTCCTGCACCATCACCAATTTACAAGAGTCATACAAGTATTTTCTATAATTTTTCATAATTTTTTCAAACTTTAAAATTAATTTTCTTACATTTAAATTATTTAAATATGTATTAATTCCCCTTTAAATTATTTTGTGATGACTTAATCATCCAAATCTATTATTTACAACCACACATATGCTTCATAATATTTTATATCATCTTATATAATCACATTTATATTTTTTTTAACTATTTACGCATTTTTGCAATAATAGCCCATACTTTCGATTACTTGCGGTCATCTTTTTATTTAGGGTCAAAATAACTTCTTTATATTTTTACAACCTTCAGCTACTAGTTTCTAAAATATTTAGTTGCATAAATAATATTTATATATTTATACAGTTATTTTATTAATTTATTTCTTTTATTCCACTTGTTTTTAAAATCCAGCCCAATATTAAGCCAATTTTCGGACCAAAATAAGCCCAAAACACTCGGCCATTTCTACAGCCCAGACCAGACGACCCTTTTAGCATAACCCAGTCGCAACCCGTCTTATAACCCGCCCCATTTCTATTTCAGTGTTGGCCGTTGATCTTAGAGATCAACGGCACACAAACCATTCCCCCTTTTTTTTATCCACCAAACCCCCTAAACCTAAAACCATTCTCTCATTCCACCGCCTTTGAACCCTCTCTATTCTCTCCTCCTCTCAAACCCTAATAGCCTTCTCCTCAATCCTCCCCAATTCCAGTTCTAATATGGAATCTCTCCATGATTTTCCTTCCATATATGCTCGATCTCTCCGTTATTTATATGTTTTTGGTATCACATAATACTTTCCTATCTTTGGTAAGTATACGGTCTTAAATCAAACACAATCATCTCAAGACCTTCGAGATTTTGACGATATTTCATCTATATAAACTCACTACCAGGCTATATGGGTCCCATTTACCAAGATCTTCGGCCAATCTTTGATTTTCATCGAACTAGGGTTTGAAATTTCAATTATTTTCTCCTTTATCGGTTGCTTTATTGATTGCATGTATAATTATCTTTTCCTTGTTTATGTTTGCTTGATTTCTTTCCTTATGTACTCGTCTGATTAACTACTATATAAACCCCTCCCCTAAATCCTCTTTAAGGGACTTTAATCACCCTAAGAACTATTACTCTCTTACTTCTTCACTCTATATCGTTCTAATCTTTGGCTCTTGGCCGGCTGAAAGCCAAGGCCACCGGAATTCGATTAATTAACCTTTCTTGGTGCGAGCACTTATCGGGGTTCATCTGAAACCCTTGGGAACTCTGACGCACTAAGACTTTAGGTTCTACTGCTCTTTGTTGACGTTCGGAGTACTGTTGAGATTGTTCTTCTTGTTTGTCTGTTTATCAATTGATAACTGCTAAGTTCCTTGGCCTTCGCAATTTTATTCTCTTTCGTTTATGTTCATATTCTGTATACTCATGCCCATGACAATTTTGTGAACCAATATGTTTCTATGCCATCTCTGTTTGCAACCTTATTTGCTCTGAAATTGTTTTGTGACTGAACTTTTCTAGCATTTGAACTTGCCTAATATTTTAAACTCTGAGATATGTCTGTGTGTTTAATATGAAAGATTTTGGCTCTCTTAATCATGTTTAGCCTATTGTGCTTGTACTTGAATGCTTATATCTGCTACCGAGCATGAGTTTACTTCCCTGTCTTATTCTGAACTCTCGTGATTAAACCAATTCATGACTGGAATGTGTTCTAATCCTTATGGGATCATTAATATATAGCTTGTTATCTTCTTAAATGATCATGTAATTTTGATGTCATCACTACCTTAATCTCTAAAAAATAGTATGCCATGTTTCCTGTAACTCCATTGTGTGATCTGCCCGACTATATGTTGCTAGTGTTGCCCAAGGCTTTCTAGTGTCAATTTCAATGTTCAGCCTCTTCCTATATATGATCAATTAGCACTATGATTGATAATTACGTATTGTATTAACTTAAGGGTGATATTATCATCCATCAGGAATCCTAATGTTTGTTTGTCTTATTAGCTTAAGGTTGACATATTATTTACCTGCTCTGAGTTCTTAGAAACTTGTGTTGTAGTTAGTATCATCTTGTTAAATCTCGTGATCAACTGAGTAGGTTTGCCAAATTATGCCACCAGTATGATTGTTATGCAAGGCTTTCCTGTTAGAATCTTCATAGAAAGATTGTATTCCACTTTTTTCATGTGCATGATTTTGCTTGGGCTGTCGTGTGCAATTCTTTGAGTTGGTTCTTTTTTGAAACAATGATTGTAGTGGTTTGGTGGTACCTTATCTTGCCTTTGTTAATCTTGTTTTCTTTTTGTTCTAGAATTAGTTGCCCGTATATGTGTTTGGTGCTTGTCAATTTAGCATGGCCCTGTATATTGGCTGAAACTGCAGTTCTTTTAGTTATAAAATTAAGTGTTTAAATTACCCCAATGCGTAGCTATTGCCTGTATGGCTAATCTGCTATCCATTAGCCTGATTACTGGGATTGTTTGGACCTGGTATTTTGGGCTTTCCATTAGTATGGGGG